>VYXF01001329.1:605496-705300 GCA_013397295.1 Polioptila caerulea
AGTGCTGGAGACTTCGGGAAGTCACTTTTTTTTGGGAGGAGGAATGCTCTTTTCTGGAATGCCTGAGAAGTTTAAAGTTAAGGGACAGTTTATTTTATGCTCTTCCTTTGTGAATGGATAATTGCTTTGGAGCTTTACTTAAGAATAAAAAAATAACTCACACTGCTGTTAGGTCTGCGGTAACTTTGTGTACCAGATGTCAGTATTGGCCAGTTGGGACACATAGCAAGACAAATACATGATTTGATAGTCTGATGCTGGTTTTATCTCAGCGTCAAACCATTAATCCTACAGAGCTATAACCTGGAGAAACAATTAAAAATTCAGAATCACTGTGTGTTTTCTTGGGAATTCTTCTTTATCTGTCTGTCGTCCTGTTGGGGTGTGATGGCTTTCATGTACGGTGCCTGCAGAAGTTATGTTTGTACTTCCACTTGAATGTATTTCTGTGCTTAGTATGCCTGTGATTTACAAACACTAACCATATCAAGGCCATATGCTTCATCCTTTGATGGCCTCTCTGAAAGTAAAGTGGCAAGCAGATGTGAACAAGGCAGGCAGGGTTCTGTTTGCAACAGCTGAATGCCTGCTTGTCCTACAAATGGTGCACTTAAATTTAAGTGAGAAATTGTTAATCCAACTAATCCTGCATGATTAAGGAATTTGTATCGTTGTTTGTAATCTAAAATAGTAGGCTTGAAGTAATAATCAGGTTTTCAGCTAAACAATTCTTGCTCATTGTGCATCATGTGGGATTGCGGAGATGGGTGTCCATATGATACATAATAAATGACAGCCAAAGTAGAACTGTAAGTAGCTTTAGCTGTGTTTTTCAGCCTTAAAAGCAGAGTGATGTTTAAAAAGCTTTATATGCTCTTGCAGCATCTCTCAGATACACTGGAGTGCATGATGGCCCAGCTTTCCTCATACATGGTTATATTTAGCAGAGATGTGGTAACCTCATAGATTGCAGGTAAAAAGTCCAGATGAAGTGAGTATACCATATCTCTGGCACTCAACAAGTTGTACGTGAGACACTGTTTTAAGGAGGAATAACTATTGAAAACAAAGTCCTATGTATGTGCACATAGTACAGTGAACATGGTGTTGGACAGTGACTAGGAAAGCAGAAGTTCTAGCACTTGCTATCTCAACTGGGCAAACTGCCTTTGCTAAGAGAACTTGTATTTAACTGCGGATCAGAATATATTTATTTTCAATGTAAAATGCTAATAAATCTGCAGTAGAAAAATGACTGTATACATTAAGGTTTTTTAGAATCTATTAGTGTAAAAAATTGTTCAGTACAGATTCAAAACTGACTCTTAATTCTGGATGCCACTTCCTGGGGCATGAGGCACCAGAAAAAACCTTCCTGGCTATACAGTATGAAAACTCAGGTTGTGGATTCCACTTCTGGTTGCCGGTCTGGATGATGTACAATTATCTATAGTTCTGTGTGTATTGTGTAAATGTATCATAAATATCCATTGTCTAATTATTATACATTATATATTTATATGAAAATTTAATTAACCATATGCACTTGTTAATGTACAGCCAATTATAAATGCAGTATAGCTATGTTTAAAAAATATTATTTTTCTTTCTCTGCTGTTATTGCTTCTTGCCTCTCATCCATGCCGGGTTAAAGAGTATGTATGAAGGCATTCAGAGTTTTTAGTTTTCTAAATTATAATTAAGAAAAAAACAACTACCAAGGACAGAAGTCAGCCTAACAGTATTCTGCTATTCATATTTTATTTTTTTCTTTCTCTGTACAGCATATTGAAACACCTGTTGTTTTAGGTTACTAGGTTTCATGCTGTCTCAAAAAAAGGACCAATTGAACATTTTATTTTTTATCATTCAGATTTTGAGTAATATTGTGAGGATTTATTTGATCAATTTATAGTTTGGCTCTTTATAAATCAAGTATTGAATATTAGAATCAGTAAGTGGAACTCAGCTTATTTTGGGTAGTAATAGGGATTTCTGTGACCTGTCTGTAGCAATTTAAGGCTCAGACATGACTGAATTAATTCTGCTTAAAGATTTCTTAATCACAGGTCAGCTGAGCTGTGGTAACCAACGACATGGACTTGCAGCCTGTGGGAAGCTTGAGGTGAAATATTTGAGCTTGACCTGCTTTAATCAAGACTTAGACCAGGATGTGTTATTTAGGTTTTCCAGAGTGAGTGCACAGGCTGTCCATAACAGGGCTCTGCTGAGAAGGGGGACCTCACAGGTGCAACAGCTCCTGGCTGATGCCTGACCTACCAAGTGCAGGTCTGAGCCTGAGTTCAGCTCTATGCAGAACGATGTGGACATGCCCAAGCTTTGGCCCATACTTAATACTAACAGAGATTGAACCTGATGTCCAGAGCCTCTCCACTGCTCAGTTTCTGCTTTTCCTGCTCCTGTGAGGAGTGTCCTTGGCCCCGTTGGGGCCTTGGCTCTGCCATGAGGCCAGGCCTGAGGCTACTGCCATCATGGATTCAAAGTGCACAGACACGAGTCTGAGTGTGCGAGAGGCCCAGGGGAGGGCTGGGGAGCTTGTGCTGCATTAGACTGTGTGCCATAAGCATGTTCCATGTGAATGGTGTGGGGACATTCCAGCTGTCAGGACGGGCCCCTTTGCCAAGTGCTCACGCTTGACTGAAGTCAGCGCTTCACTCAGTCACGGGGACTCTTTCCAGAGCATTTAGAAAAGGCAGATGAGATTTGTAGGCAGATTGACCTTGGGCCATGTGAGTGGTTTGGGGACATCTGCAGCTGGCAGAATGAATGTACAGAGCTGAGCTGTGAGCTCTGTCAGGCTTTGCCTTGGTAAAGGGATCTGACCACTCAAGCAGGATGGACATGTAGCCGTGAATGCCTAGCTGTCAAATGGTTGTTGTGAAATTGGGCTTTTCTGTAAAGCACTAGGAGATTTGTGCACGAACAGTTATACTAGAGCTAGATTGTTAATTTATCTTGGTATCATTAATGAATTATCTTGGTATTGATGGCGTTTAATCGCATGTTTCAGTGCTATTTGAAATCACAAGGCTTTCCTAAGGTGAGGTTCTGCGTGTGAATGAGTTTGGTGCTGATAGGATCTTTTTCTGGAATCATATTCATTTTAATAGTCACTACTGCAGTTTTACTCAGTATTTCTTTTATTTCTGAGTTGATTGTGATTGTTCTGTGATTAGGATTAGATTGAAATCATAAAGCAGAGACTATTTCTTTAAAAAACTAACTGTGTTTATATATGCAAATGTGTATGCACCATGTGTTGCCAGAAAAAGTTATGTTTACATGGTTGACTTGTATCCATAGTTTAGTTCACATGTACTTTTAACCTGGAATAACCTGGAATGGCAAAAACTTAATGCCTCGAAGAATTGATTCATTTACATCAGAATACTTAAATGATCATTGAATGTGTGCAAACACCTTTCATTACAGCACACTTTGAACTTCTCTTTGTAGTAATGTAAATTGTTCCAATAATGAAATTGCATCCAAGACTGACTAAAAAAATGTGTTTGTACATTTACACAACAGTATGTATTTTATATAATATCCTTTATCGTCTTCACAGAGAAGACAATAACCCAGCTGTTATAAAGTCTGCCTTGAAGACAGTCAGTGTCAGAGCTTCACAACATCTGAAAAATTTAAATAGACTCATTCATCCTTAAAACATTTCCCTCACCACTTGAGCTTTTTTCGTGATGTTTGATAAAGCCAGTAGCATATTTACTATTATTTTACAGATCTGTGCAAAGGAGATGATCCTTGTTAGGGTAAACCATTATGCACTATTTCATGACTGGAAAGAGATACAGTCACATATTGAAGAAGAGTAGCTGGGCTTACTTCAGCCAATAGACTTTGCAATTAGTTTTGATAATACCATTGCATGCCTTAAAGAGTGGTTTTTATGCTCTGCTGTCTTCACAGCAAAGTATACAATCTCCCCTCTGTCTTGTAGGCATTTCCTGTACTAGGAAATTTTTGCTGAAATTTCCCACTCTTGCTACTCCTGTTTCAGCTCACTGGCTGCTGTGCCAATGAGGGCACTTGGGACTTCCTCTTAATTCAAGCACTGCATTGTGTAAACTTCTAAACAGGGTCAGACAACATAGTGTTGCCAGCTGCACATCTGCAGCCATCTGGATTTGTGGCAGGAGCAGTAAAATAGACATTGTGTAGCAGAGTTAAAAGAGTGACAGAAGTGGTACAAATCATATTTGCAGAAAACCCACCATAGAGAAACCCACCATAAAGAAAATCCACCATATTTGATCTACAGAATGTACAGTATAATTATTGAAAAGGTCTTTCTACTTGTGCATTTATCAAATAAAGATAAATGGGATATGCTACTGCTGTGCGATGTTTTGTGAAAAAGCTTGCTGGCTAATTCATTCCCATTGCATTGTTAAGAGCAGGGATAAGTAATTATTAAAGCTTCTGGTGCTCATAAACAGGCCTCTACCCTCACTTGCATGACTCCATTAAGATTCTGTTTCTAATAAACATCACTTCAGTATCTAATTTATTATAATAACATTCTTTAGGAGAAATAATTGCACACTGTGAAATTACAGCTTTCAAGTCTGAGGGAGGAGATGCAAGGGGAATGGTCACACATTGTTTTGTATCTGGGCTTGCTAGTTGATGTGAGGCTAGAAGAGGCACTTCTGACCTCTTTTCTTTTGGATCCTTTTTCCCTGACCAGCATCTCTAGTTCTGGGAATAACAGCGTGAGTCTGCCTGGTTAGTGAAGCTCCAAAAGTTAACTTCTGTAGAGTCATTTTCTTTGTGTTACTCAAATATCAGTACAAGGTGCAGTCTCTACTTTTCTCTACTTCAAAGCTTTTATTTGGTCACTTGTTTCCTGGCTCTCAGAGGCACTAGAAGTGTGGATTAATACTGTAAGGGTTTGTTACTGAGTATTTTTACTGCTGGTTTTATGCTGAATGCACGTGTTATGCACAAGTAACCCTAATGTAAGACAGCTCAGAATAAGTCATAGTTTTAGACCAAATGCTTCTGTGCATGAGCTGTTAAAGTGTTTTAAACTCATTTTTAGTGACACCTGGATTCTTTGCATTAATGCTTAAAATACATAAAGTATATTAGCAGAATGACTTAGAAGTTAATATGTTCAGGAATGAGTATTGCATTTTTTGACTTATCTTTCTGATTTATCTGACCTGTTAAACCTCTTTCTCAAATATTTGGTACTGCTTTCCTGTAAAATTGGGTTGTCTTCCTAGTTTTGTTTTATTATTTTCTTGGGACAGTATTCATAGCTAAGACCTCTTTCCAGGTTTTGAATGGGATATTTCTCTTAACCTAGAGTGCGATAGTTTTAGCAACTAATCCAGCTCCTGTTGTGGTTAGTGTGGGGTTACTGCCTTGGATTTCAACATCAAAAAGTTAATGACCTTAATGTATTTCATTTGTTGGCAATTATACTGTAGCCTAAGGTAATGGCAAAGGAAGAGGTGCTTATAGAGAGGCCATTACTGGAAGGAGTGGAGCTACTTATGTGATTACAAAGAGAGCAGTTTTATTTTGAAGGTCATTTTTAATAAAAAACTTAGAATTATTTTATTGAGCTCTCTATTTAAATTTATAATTATGAATCAAATACTAGTTGGTAATAATAAACATAAGTAATAAACCAGTTGTGTGTATGTTTTGTTGATACAGATATTTTGCTACAAAAATCCAGAAAACAATTTTTGTGGAATCTTACAGGTATTGATCTTATGTACAGCATGTTTTTCTCATAGCTCTATTAAAACACAGGGTACTTACCCTATTCCTGTGTTTGGTCCTCCATTTTCTATTGTTTGATGGTAGTGGCAATTCAGTAAAAGTGGCTTTCCTTGAACTGATCCCAAGAATAATATATCTGCGAAATGTATCTGGCCTTGAGTAGAAGTGAGCTAGAGGTAAGAGAGTGGGCCAAGTGAGAAATACAGATATTCTCCTTCTTCTGAGCCTTTGTGAACAGTTGGCTACAGTCATATACTGACTGTAAAACCACTACTTTGTGACCAGAATCTTTAAAAGATGCCTTTTATGTGATGAGATTTTATTCAAACAGGGATGAAAGACCGTTTATGCTGAATTTTGCAATTGAGTGTTCATCCTGAGTAGAAAAGTGCAGTTGCATAGATCACCTAAGGCTTAAAATACAGAGTAACCTTGCTGTTGGAAATGATCACTGGTATGGGTGTCAGATGCATTTGGTATTGTGTTTATCAAGGAATCATATTTTCAATCTGCACAGAAGGGCTAGGACACCAATCTGCCTTAGCAGACAGAAAAATATAGTCTTCTTGGCCAGTGAAGAAACAAAGGGCTTCACCAAGGCCCGGTCATAAAGAACTACAGTCTTCTCCATGTGTGTCACTGGAAGTCCAGTGGAAGACTTCCTTGACACAGCTGAGTGCAGAGATGAACGTATGTGAAATTAATCTTCTAATAGAGAAGATAAATCATAGAGCTTTGAACATTTTGTTTTTCCTTCACAAATACCACAGTATTTTAAAGGTTGAAGTTAAGGGCTTGAGAAAAATGAAAAATTTTGATGTAGAATTCTTTTTTAAACTCCTTAATGAAATAATTATATTTAACAACAACATTTTTCATTTATCCATCAGAGATCAGGAAACTAAAATCAATTGTTATCTGGTCTTGTTACAACGCATTTTCCTAAGGAGGTGTGTTTGTAAAGTGTGGAGTTTGAAAACTCTGCAGAATGGCATCCTTGGTTTTTGTAAAAAGAAAATGAATACCATTTAAAAACTGTTAAGAATTTCCTGTAATAACTTTATCTGGAGTGTTTGAGCCTAAAGTAACTTCACAGTTTGAAATGTGAATTTATGCCTTTAGAAGGCAGTTTGAATTAATTTTTCTTTCTTTCCCTCGCCATTTACTAGGGTCTTTTATAGATGTAGAATTTTTCTCTAGATTAACATTTTTCCATAGTTTTTTGATGTTATTTTCTAAAATAGAAAAGCTTGATGCATGGACAAGAATTCTCACGAATGTCTTTTATCTACTACCTCTTGCAATGTATTCAGCAAGACTACTCATGTCAGTATTGTAGAACTGTGCCGGCATGTAGATAGTTTTAGAGGCAGGTGCCAGACAGTTCCTTGGCTCCCAGACTGCCACACTGGCGTTCCTGAGCGTTTCCCTCACCTCCTGGCCGCTGCCAATCGCCTGGAGAGCTGCGGTGTGGAGCAGCTAGGTGTTCTTCATCTCACAGAGGTACAAAGGTTCAGCAGACACGAGCAGAGGATGTAATTGCTCACACAGCGGGGAGCGGGCTGAATGCGGGGCGGGCAGGCCCGGCTGTGAGGGCACTCACTGAGGGGAGCGGGCTGAATGCGGGGCGGGCAGGCCCGGCTGTGAGGGCACTCACTGAGGGGAGCGGGCTGAATGCGGGGCGGGCAGGCCCGGCTGTGAGGGCACTCACTGAGGGGAGCGGGCTGAATGCGGGGCGGGCAGGCCCGGCTGTGAGGGCACTCACTGAGGGGAGCGGGCTGAATGCGGGGCGGGCAGGCCCGGCTGTGAGGGCACTCACTGAGGGGAGCGGGCTGAATGCGGGGCGGGCGGGCCCGGCTGTGAGGGCACTCACTCACCGAGGGGAGCGGGCTGAATGCGGGGCGGGCGGGCCCGGCTGTGAGGGCACTCACTCACCGAGGGGAGCGGGCTGAATGCGGGGCGGGCGGGCCCGGCTGTGAGGGCACTCACTCACCGAGGGGAGCGGGCTGAATGCGGGGCGGGCGGGCCCGGCTGTGAGGGCACTCACTCACCGAGGGGAGCGGGCTGAATGCGGGGCGGGCGGGCCCGGCTGTGAGGGCACACACGGGGGAGAGCGGGCTGAATGCGGGGCTCCGGGCGGAGGCGCAGCCCGGCAGGGCGGACACACCCCCTGGGCTGTGTGCTCAATGCCCTGCCTCAGTCCCGGAGCATCGAGTGCCATGTAAGGCCTTGCTGTCATGTGCACCAGTTGTGTCCCTCTGGTGATGGCACAAAGCCTCTTAGTTGCACTCGGAACTGCAGGACCTGATAACTGGTTCTGTAAATGACCTTTTACATAACCAACCTTTGCTCTGGCATTGTGTGATTTCAACCCTGGTACTGCTCTGCAGAGGCTTTGCCCGTCGGACACCACAGATGGGCTCCAGAGGAGATGCCATTTGCATACATGATCAATTGCTCAGATAAGGAAAAAGGGAAGCTCTTAAGAGACTCTGTACTTCAAAATATTTCGGTTTTGTTCTCTTATGTGGTAATGAATGAAGATAACTCAGTGAATGATGAAGTCATCCATGTCTCTGTGATGATGTTCTCATGTGGTTCATTTCTGGATTCCTGCCTATAAATGCTTGGTTATTGTGGGCCTCTTGCTCTCAAATACCAGTAAAGTCTTCGTGAAGAGAGCAGTCTTTACCATTGTTACATACTGAGCACGTCTACAATGTATTAGAAAGGGAAATAAAAAATATTTGTTCCTGTCAAAAGTAACATTACTGTTTAGTAACATATAGCCTTACTCCACACTACAGAGAAATAAGTAAAACTGATAATATTTCACTATTAGAGATGTAATCTTTTACTGCTATTTTTCTTTTGTAAGTGTACGTGATGAAATATATTAAATTTTAGTATTTTTCTAAAAAAAATATGGGGTGTACATATTTTTAAAACAAAATTTACAGACTCAAAAAGGCTGAGTACTTTTTTCCAAATCTTTCTTTAGAAAAGCAATTTTCTTTTCTGCATCTTTTCTGTAGACCTTTAGAAGCTGCTATGCAGTATGGTCCTATATCCTCATGCTGAATGCGAGAGAGGATATTTTGTATTTAATCAATACCACAGAGATTTATCTAGGATTTATTTTTTCATTTTCTGCAAAACTATCGGTCATTTGTTACTATAGAAAATGCACTTCTCTGAAAATTGACCAGGGCATTTGCTGTCAGTTTAAGCAAGCAAGTAGAAATGAGAACAAGAAAAACACCAAGAAAATGGCCTCAAGGGAAAGCTCTGCATAATAAGCTTGAAATTGCTACTGCTGGAAACATTGTTACTGCTTTTTCTGCCAGGGCTGTCACCTCATTCAATGACTTTAGCTTCAAGTGTAGAGTGGAGCTTTACTTTCAGCGTCACTAAAGGCCAAGGTTTGTGCTCCTAGATTTCCCAAACTCTGAGGCCACTATGCTCATTGGTACATGGATGGCATTTTTAAAGAGGAAATAGGCCAGGAATAGCCCATGGTCTCAAAAGCTAAGAAGACAAGGTAAAGAGCAGGAATAACAAAGCATGTAGAAGTCATATTTTTAGAAGAGATCTGCTCCACACTGAGTAGGAGAACTCATAAGTGAAATGAATAGGGAAGCCATGAAATTTAATTGATAACAATTTTCCTACTGATATGTAAATAATTCCCCAGATTTTTAACTCCATTTCCTCCCTTCCCTTCTAGCCTGGTGAGGAAGAATGAGGAAGTTCATTCTAGAGAGAAAAGCAGAGCTATGGACTGCCTGAGTTGCTCATTCCCCCAAGGTTATTTCTTGGAGGTGGTCTCATAGAAGCCTTGGTTACTGCTCAAGTCATGCCTAAACGGGAGAAACACAATGAATGAAACAAAATCAGAAGAGAAACTACAATGCACAGTATTGTAAAATATCCTTAACTTGACGAGTTGAGCACATGGATGAATATTTAGTGGTTAATGCAGTAACCACTTTTCAGTGTTACTCATCTATCTGAGTGGTTGCTGTAGTTACAGCATAACCCTGAGAACTGGCAGAGAGGGAATCATGTATTCTATGACATTCCCTAGCTTGTGTGAAATATTTCTTGAACATTTGTGTAGCTGAAAGTAGGTGTTAGCTGGAAAGGTCTATGTCTGTGTACACAGAAAATTGTTTCTTAATCCCAAATAGAGATTATCAACCTTATATTTCAGGATTTATCTTGTTTAACCATATTCATGTACCCTCAGACATCTTGTTCATGCAAATGAATATTTAAGTCTCACTTGAGTCCTGGGGCTTTATGGGGAGTTACGTGAAATATATGAGAATGTAGGTCATAAAGTAAACCTTATTAGTATTTTGAGAAGTGCAAATTTAAGGTCATTTATTTATATAGGTGCTGGCTGTTGTAAACCATAGGATTCACATGGGAAAATTTATGGAGTCAGTTTACTGGAAAATCAACAATGTCAGAGCTGCTCTAGCTCTAATATTTGGAATGAGTCAGGCTTGACATTTTGAGTTGAAAAGAATGCAGAATATAGAACCAAGTTAAGAATATACTGCATGGAAGGACAAATTAGATTTTTAAATTGACATAGAGTGCTAAAACTAGGCACAGCTTTCCTGGATTCAGAAAAATGACTAATACAGAAAAAAACCTGGACTTACTTGGGAGGAAGGAATCAATGTAGGGAATTGTGCAAAATGCTGTAAGAATCCTGAAAGAAGAAAACATGGAAAGGGACGGGTATTAGGTGGTTGGCAATAAAGGAAAAAAAGTATTGCTAGTATAAACACACCCTGAAAATCAATCAGCTAATATATTCATATGGAGTTAAGAGGTGAAACAAGCAGAAATATTAATTTTAGATCTCATCCCTCTCAAATTCTGTTCCTGGCTGTTAAATGGATTGTCACATCACGGACAGGATATGATTGCCATGGAGATGGTTCCAAGATTTTCTGCAATTTAATTTTTTCTGGGTTAGAACTTTTTATGTGTTTCCATAGGAGTAAATGATCATTATTGTCTTGTTCCTTGTTGCAGCACTTATGTATAATGTATTTTTATCTAAGGACTCTGCAAGCTGTTTATGCATATGTTCTTCAGAATACTGGAGAGCCTGCACTTTGTACTGTTAGATTTCAGATTAAAATTGTTCTTTTCCATATACTTTATATGCTGTAGCCATGTGTCAAAATGGAAGGGTGGCCTTAGGAAGGATGGCCTCCCCTGCTTTTAACAATTGTTAAGATAACTGTGAGCTAAGAATTTTAATACATACATTTAGGGAAATTGTACAGTGATCTAAAGTAGCATGACCCTGTTAGAATGATGTAAAAGATGCTTCTAATATCCTCTCTTTTTCATTGCAATCATATTTCTATATCTGAACTTGTGCAGTTTTGTCCAGGTGTTTATGTTGTCAGAACATTCAGATTCTCCATTGCAATCTTTTACTGCCAGTTTTGGAATATTCCCAAAACTTTTTGTCCCAAGACTTAGAGAAGAACTACACAAATAATTCTGTTAAATTAAATGTCATTTCTTGGCTGGTTATAAAACTCACATATGCAGTGGAATGGGTAATGGTGGTTCCTGTGCCAGCAGGAATACAGAAATTGCTCCTTCCAGGAATAAACCAGACATGCAAATTGCTGTAAAGTGCAGGGGGGATACTGCTCTCCTTTTCCTCTGCCTCATAGAACTGATTGTTGGTAATGATGCTGGAGGGAAGAAGGGGAAGGAATTGCACTGGGTAGAAGAATTTCTCCTGGGATTTATTGAGATTGAAAAGGATTTTTCTTCCATTTCTGAAACATCAATAGGCTGATTATTGAGATGAGCAGTGCTTGTGCTGAAGGATGGAGGAAGGAGGACAGCTTTAGCTGAGCTGCCAGTACAGAAAAATAAAGAACCTGTATTTATTGCCAAATTCTGGAAGGATTCTATCGAAGCGAATGCACGGAAGCATAGAGATGAATGCCTTGTGTGCTCAATGACTCTTATTACTTCTGACAATAGAGCACTAGGCCTTCTGTAGCAGAAGTTTTGTCTTTAGCCGTATTCCACATCCTTCTGACCCTTGCACCTACTTGCCCACCCTTAGAGCATTCTTTTTCAGCTAAGAACTTGAATGCTGCTATTCTTGGAACAGAGGGTTTTCTTCATACAGGTCACCATCAAAGACAGGAAATGCAACAACGAAAAACTGTTGGCAGCAGCAAAGATCTAGATTCAGCCAGTGAAGACATTGCTGGAAGTGAGGATCTCCTTTCCTATAACTGCACAAGCAGTTCTCTCTTTAGTAAACCCCAGCTTCCCTACCAGCCAAGAAGACAACCTTTATTCTTAGATCAGCAGATTCAGTCTGCTCAGAGCTGGAGAGTTGAGCTGGCTGACACTCTTGGTGTTCTTGCAAAAGGTTGAGCACTGTATCTCACAGATGCTTCCTTTGTACTGAATTCTGTGCTTTCCTGGAGTTTCAAAATCTGTGAAAATTTTACTGAAATATATTGAGTTTGGCAGAAAGAATTAAAGGCAGAATCTGACTCTCTTCAGGTTGCCTAGTTCTTGAGAGGAAAGAAAAGCATTATTGTGACTCACAGTAAAAGTATTAGTGTTTCTGTTCTTACCTTTATGAATCACGTTAAAACCGATATTTTTTGTATATTTTTTCATGAGAGCTATGGGGATCACTGTGTTGAATTCTCCTTCTCATAATTTGGATGATCTTGATTCAAGGTTGAATTATTTTTCATGTATACTGATCATTTGCTAATTACAAATGAAGAAATTCTACTTCACTGGGCGGAAAATTTGCTTGCATCACAATAGAGAGAGACAGTATTTGTTAGTTCAGATATTTACATTTCTGTTTTATATAAAAATTCCACTAGGATCTGAAGCCAGTCTAAAGTAATAGATAATGACTGTTTTGGTGATAAATTAAATTTTGCTTTTTACATACTTGCCTCCAGAGTTACTTTTGTTACTTGTGCCACATTATTTATAAGTAGCACTTTCTGCCACTATTCAGCCCAAGGGTATCTGCATAATCTACAAACAATTAAGGAAGGCCATTAATTGCATCCTTCCTGTTGACAACAATGTATGCATGTGAGCCAGTGCCCACAGATTATTTTACTTATTTTGTAGACCTGTTGTGATAGATGAAAAGATTATATTTTCCTGTTAGGGCAAAGGCTTAGAAAACCTCAGCACCTTATCAGATTTGATGGCATTATTGCTTGTATTTGTGGAGTATCAAGATTTCACTTTAATGATCTTAATTCTTGTTGATCAAAGTGTGATGTACTTGTCAGTAAGCTTCAAGTTTTTCATGTAAAGGAGTGGAAGGGCCTTGCCTGTAAGTCCCACAGTGAGTCTAGATTAGAATCCAGTGGTCAGTATTTGACCCTTTTTCTTTGCTTTTCAATTATTCCCGCTATAAAGCTTCAGTATCATAGCTTTAGGTAGATACCTGCCTAAAGTCTTGGCTTTGGCTATCGAGTCTCAATCCATAATTGTAGTGAATAAATTAAAGGTCATGCTTTGTTGTACAGGTAAATATGTAACCTAGAGAAGATATTTTACATTCAAAATACATTTTTTCTCATTTGGTGATTTTTATGTTTTTTTGCCAATTGTAATATGAATATATACACATGAGAACTTTATTTATTTTAGTGGCGTGAATGTGAAACAGGCCATTCTTAATGTTATAATATCAGCAGTAATATTTTACTTGATACTTTGTTCAAATGTGAGGAACAGAGCTAAAGCCAGACTTGATAAATTAGCTAGCAAAATGTGAATCAAACCCTGTTAAGTACCTCCTGGCAAACCAAAACTCTGATGTGAACAGGAGCTCTGTTATGATTTTTTTTTCCCATTTCTCTCTACCACAGTCCAAAATTTAAAGCTCAACCCTGCAAAGTGCTGGGTGTCAGTGAATAATATGTGGGAACTGAAATGTTCAGCATCTTCCAGGATTAGGCCTTTACTTTGGTCCGGATCTTGTACCATTATGTGATCTGTTGTTCTTGAACTAACAGATTTTTTTTGTCTTTCCCCTCATCCTGAAAACTAGGTTATGTTATGTCGGCTACAAATCCTGGTTGTAATAATTTATTCTCTTTTAAGGCAAATGAAGTAAAGCAAGCCATAAGGCATATTTCCCTCATAAGAAGATTAACATACTTGATTCACTTATGCTTTCTTTTGTGCTGGTTTGGTCTTGTTTCTTTAAGATGAGATGTCTGTCTCTGTAATATGAGTGTATTTTACTTGCTGTAATCTGATGCACCATTTCTCTCCCCTTTTTTCTCCTCCCCTAAGATTATAGTTGGAGAAACTGCAGTCTTTTGTCTACAGTTAGCTACAAAGGATTTTGAAAACCAAGAGAAAACAATATTAACTGGAGACTGTTGTTATATAAATCCACTGGTGCGAAGGACCATCAGATTCCTTGGTATGAGCAAAATTACTGCTTTCATTTTCTGAATGGTGAGAGTGATCAATAATGTCTTAATTTTGACCTGGGGAAAATATTCAGATAACCATGTAACGTTTCATGTCTAGTCTTAACTCAGGTGCAGTTTTCCTTTTAGGTAGCAAATGAAGCTTTTTAGAAGTTTGGATTAAAAAACAGTTATAGAAACATCAGTAAAAGTAGAAAACTCTGACCACTAGAGATGAAAAACAGCAAGCAGGCCTGAAGTGGGGTTAAGTGGAGAAAGGTGGTATCCTTGTGCCATATCTATAGCTGATAGTAAACACACACACACACCCGAGTTGAAGACATTGGGATATAAAGGTGTGTTTGAAGCCAAGCCGATTTAGCTGCTTTTTTAGCCTGGATATTGTATTATAATCTCTAGCAGAAAACTGTACAAAATCCATGCTGCATTGGTTTTGGCTGAAACTCTTCCATTGACTTTAGTAGATATGAGATGTCATCTTTTCTACTTAGTTTGTTCTAATTGTATTTGCAGGGAGAAGTCTCACCACTCAAAATGTGTATTGAACATTTCCAGATGCTGCTTTTTAATACGTGTAGGGATGTCATAGCAGTTCTCAGTTCTGCTGTTTTCTTCTCTCTCGTTGTATCTAAAAGAAACAGCTGGAGGAATGAAGCCTTGGGGCAGCCAGTCCTGCTGTGTGCCCCATTCTCAGGGGGAGGGAGGACATGTGCAGCTGTGTCTGCATTTGCAGTGTTTGTATAACAACTGTGCCTGCCTTCCCAGAGTGCGATTGCCCCCAGTAATGAGACTGTCTCGTAAAGGTCTGGAGGAGGTAGGGAGTGATGATGAGGAGATCCTCCCACTCTCTCAATTCAGTTCCTCACTGTGTAATCAGTGGCTGAGTTTTCTTCCCACTAAGTGGTCCCTTCCTTCCTCACAGAAGCAAAAAAAAAAAAAAATTGGTAGGGGTGGCAGGAGTGAATGAAGGCCTCTTTGCTGTCCCAGCAGACGAGACATCGCTGCCCATATGCTCCCCCAGAGTGACGTGTCCCCCTGTGTTGTGCAGTGCACACCCTTGGGATTGGCTGTGAGGCCCTTCTGGGAAGTGACATGGCCAGACACAATGTGCTGCTCACCAGAGTCTAGCATCTTGGGAGGAATTAATGTTAGTGTGACATTGCTGACCAGCCAGGATCCCAGAAATGACCCTTGGTCCTCTAGCATTGCTAAGAAAAATACTGACCTTTATTTATATATGTTTCTGTGGAATTACATCTGCTGTTGAACCATTAAAATCCTCATAGTGCCCCATGAAACTACGATTTGCCAGAACTCACCCTATATTCACAGTGAATTGAAGTATGGGAAAGGTAAGGTGATTTGCCCATGGAAATACAAGGGGAAATCTATAGCCCAGGTGAAACTGGAACAAGCACCCACTGGCTTTGCCTGCCTGTCAGGCTGCTGTGTTTGCATGTTCTTCCAGAGCTCATTTTCTATTTACAAAAGGATATAGAGAGACCTCAGAATAGCAGAAATCTGTTTTCTTTTAAGTAATCAGATACATGCATTTACCTTCTAATGAATGAGTGCATGTGCTTAATGCTTTGCTGATATGTCTGAATAAAAGAACTCTTTAGCAAAAGTAGTTCCTCAAATATATGAATCTTTAGCTCACTGTGTTGATACTATGATTAATATGCCATGCACAGAGATTTACCCAGTAGCAGGCAGATGAAGACAACTGGTACATGGCAATATTGAAATATTCAGTACTTTATATTCTTTACAGCTGCAAGAGAAAAAAAAAAGAAGTTTGTCCAGTTTGTGTTACAACTTTCCAAGTTACTTCTCCATCAAAGTCTGACCTTGGTTTTCAAGCAGATTTATTGGGTGATGAACTTCCCTCTGTCACTTCTGTTTAGTGAACATGGGCAAAAGCTAGGTACCAGTAAAGCCAGCTACCCCAAACAGGGGATATGAATGGCTCTGGGACCTAGCTTTGGGAAAGCAGGCTACTTGCACAAGTTCCTATGACAGATGGGAGAGATATCAGCTGTGTGGGTACATCACAGCGTTGCTGCTGCAGTTTTGTAGGAAAGTACCATCTCCCGTGTGAGCCATGGTCTTTAGGGTACAGTACATGGGAGGAGTTTTCATGTTCTTGAATGGAAGAAGATGGTATATTGCTGTGATAAATGCTATAAATTGTCAGGAAATTTAACTCTCTGTTTCCCTCTTTAGGAATTTACGCATTTGGACTGTTTGCTACGGACATCTTTGTAAATGCTGGACAAGTAGTAACAGGGAATCTTGCACCCCATTTTCTTGCACTTTGTAAACCCAACTATACAGCACTTGGATGTAAACAGTATACACAATTCATCAGTAGCGTACATGCCTGTACTGGAAATCCAGACCTTATCATGAAAGCCAGAAAGACTTTCCCATCCAAAGAAGCAGCACTAAGCATATATGCAGCTATGTATCTGGCTGTAAGTATATTATAATATTTAATATCACTATATTTTTGAGAGCAAGTGGCTGGCACTGTGAGGGGGAGGAGGGAGGAATGGGCAGAAGATAAGGTCCAAAACTGGCTGATTTTCTGCATGCAAACCTTCTGTGAGTTACTATGAGAATGATTCATTTGGCTTAATTCTGACAAGGTGTAGTGATTTCTGAGCCTTGAAAGCCAAGACAATGCTAAGAGAGGGCAAGTTGCCCATAAAGGGTATAATCTATAAATTTAGGATACCCAGTTCCTTGGTTTACTTTTTCCCCATTTCCAGAGTGTGTGGGACAATCCTTTGCTGGATGCTAAGGAGAATTGGTTGGGATTTCCTCTGACTGGTAGTGGTACCTCTCTGTGTTTTAACCCAGTGCAGATCAGTAGAATCACACATGGCCATATTCTTTGGTGAGGTGAAGCAGAAGGGTGAGCTATGTGTATGTCTGATCTCTGCATGTTTCTCAAGATCCCTGTGTGTCTTTTGGTACCAGAATTGGTGTTTATAGGTACCTCATTTTTCATACAAAGTTATTTTGCCTCTTATTCTTCAGTAAAGTGGACTACAAGACAATCCACTCTTTTTTTCCCTCTCTCCTCTCTTTTACAGGGAGTAATGAACAGCACTGACATAAAAACTGGTGTTTACTGCCTGGATCAGAGCTGTTGTATAGGTTGTGGAGGGGCAGGGGGGAGGAAGAGTCACCATTTAATCTCACTCAAGTAACTCTGGCTTAGTTTGGAGTGCATGTTGTTCTAGTCTTAAGCAGAAGCAAGCGCATTTTGTTTCTGTGCTGGGGCCAGGTTCTCCCCAGCACATGCCTCTTTCTTACCTGACCTGTGCTGGTAATCACAGCCCTCTGCAGCCCTTTGCATGAGCCCAGGGCTGCCTTCATAATGTCAGGGGGAAACGAGGCAGGTGTGTGGCCATTGCAGGAGTCAGCCCTTAGGTTCCCTCAGTATTTGAGCAGTTGCCTGCCCATAGATGTGTGTGTATAAGATATGTGCATGTGTGTGAGTGTGTATTGCTTTTGAGTACATAACCAATTGAGCCAACTTTTAATTCCTGACTGATCTGGAAACTGATACTTGACAACATGGCAAAGATCCCAGCCCCATCCACAGACTGTGTCAACCCAGTGTTTCTGCACAGAATTTTAGAACCAGTTGCTTAAAATCTGCAGCACTGATGGTAAAATTTACCAGGTTCCTTGTGAGCAATGTCTGTTTAAGAGATGTTGATCATCAGTTAGTACAGGCAAGTGTTTGCAAATAAGAGACGAACAATAATAATAAATTCTGACTTGAGGCAAGTATAAGTCTTCTACTAGTATTGTCTTTATTTGGTGAGATATCTAAGGATGAAACACTCTAAATTTGATGCAGGGTATTTTGGAGAATACTCAGAACTTTTAATTTTAATTGCTCCTATTTTTCTCATCCACCTGTAAAGTTGGATTTCCACTGTTGCCATGAGTCAGAGTAACTAGGAAGCCAGCTATTCAGCTACTGCAAAGTAGAAAGTAAAATTGTATTAATACATTTTAAAAATAAAAAGTACACATCAGTAAGATTTAATACCTAATATAAGTGGCTTTGACATGAGCAAGAATACTTTATGCAAGCCTTGTCTGTGGTCAATATACAGTTAGCAATACAAAATTTAAAGCTGCTTAGATCCATGTCATTACTATTTTCTCTTTCAGTAACTATAGAAATTAATATATCCTTTGTCATTACTGTACTGCTGCATGGTGCTTGACACTGCTATCATTTAACTAAAGCACTCAGGACTTCTGAGTTCCTATAGTAGCTCCTTGTTACAATATTGGCAGGTTCGTTGGTTTGGATTTTTTTGCTTAAATCATGTTGCATGACTTAAGCTAAAAGTACCATTTATTACACTCCAAGGGAAAAAAATTCTATGTTCCAATACTGAGGTCAAGTTCTTACACTACTGTGATGTTTATCAGGATAGTTGGCCCTAAATAACAGTTTTCTCATCATTGCTCACTGGAGTAGAAGATTTAAAATAGTAGCCTAGTCTTTGTATGAGCCATGCTACAACAATTATTGAGAACATGGACATAAAGACCTCCATATATTACTCACTGTTTCATTAGCATATAATCTTTGGTACAAAATGTACTTTCTCTTTGGTTAACAGAAATTTTGGAGAGAGGAAGAGATTGTTATGGAATTCTCCCTGGATATTTCAGCCAGCTGTCTACAAAACAAAACCAGTTTAAGGGAAAAAAATACACCAAGATCTGACCCAAGGGTCCTTTCTCTCTGAAGTGGTGAAGTAAATGCTTTTACACTTGTGTGATTTCACCAATCAACCCATTTAGAAACAAAGCCTATGCTTTATCTATTAATTCCCCTATCTCGTTCCATTTTAGTGCAGCCACGTCCTTATCACCTAGCATCTGTGCATATTGTCTTGCTAACAATAGCTTCTTTTTTCATCCAAGTTCTTGAGTCTTCCATTTTTTCCCTCTCCCATCTTTTGAGAGTGGGTGGCTGCTATGGTAACTCAAAATTCCCCTCCTGCTTGAAAGCACAGTCGTTTTCAAACAGTTGTTTTGCTAATATTTAGACCTTTGTAGTGTTTGCCTCCATTGCTTCCAGTACCTTTTAAGAGAAACTTAAGCAATGGAGATGTTGAATGGCAGTGCTGTGGTTAGGTGTTTTCTCTACCCTACTCCATACACAGATTCCTTCAATGATGCATTGCCTTTCTTCTTCAGACTTTCAGGTTCCTTCTTTCTGGTGTACCAGTGTTTTCAAAATGAACTACTGTAAATCTGTTCTGAAATCTCAAACTAATCTGGCTGGTGCCTGTATTTTTCCTCAGGTGTCTGATCTCATTGGAGATCTTTTGTGTGTTCGTTTTTGATTGAGTTGGGTTAATAAGTTGACTGCATCTGCTTTCATTTCTTATTAGCATTGCAGTTCACTCTTTCTCAGCTGGAAGAATATTTGCTACATAGGCAAACAGTGCAGCTCCATTAAACAGTATATAATTGTGTAAACTACATTTTGATAAGCATAAGCTGACATAGCCTGGACAGTTAGAGGAAAGTTTTGAAGCAGCCATGTATGCACATACTTGGAGTGTTTTCCACAACTGAGATACAGGAAGTGGAAGTTGTGAGTCTTTTTTTGGTAGGCTTTCAAAGTGATATATGAAGATTTAGTCAGCCTGTTCCCACAGATTTAAATATAAGATTTGTGACTAACAGTTGTCCTTTGGTACTGCAGACCTAGGGGATTGGCCATTGCTAGCTGTAGTTTAAGGGAAATTTTAATTAATTCTGTAAAGTTTTGCCCTTGTTTTGTTTTTCTTATTGCATTGCACAAAAGCAGTTGGATAGGGTAGCGTTTGAACTTTGTGTTACTGCACACATTTCAGGCTTGCTTTGGGTTTGTAACGATAGAGGAACAGGCTTCATATCTTGATAGGTGACATAGCCCTTGAGTCTGTTGCTGGTACTGTGAACCCTTGTCCTCAACTATGACTTCAGACAGGACTAGCAGATTGTAAATCCTACAAATATTTTTTTCCTCTCTGCAGAGCTTTTCTTTGGCCCATGATCACGTTTACTGCAAGGCTTTTGCTCCTGGCATTTTGCTGCATTGATTTTGCTGTTTAGTGTGTTTATAAGTCACTGGGAAAAGACAAGACAGTCTGGGTAACAGTGCTGGCAACATGGTGACATTCAACTCAGTTTCACTCCTAGATCCAGTTGTAGGTGTAGGTCCAGTCTCACCTGTCCTTTGTCTTGAAGTGCCTGTTAGATTCCAGCTAAATGGGCAGCTGCTGAAGGCATGATTGGCCTCTTGGACAGACTTAGGGGAGTGTTCAGGAGGAGAAGGACAAGCAGAGCCACCTCATTGAATTAACTGTGTTGTCCATTCTCTGTTAGGAATTGAAAGGATTCTTCTGGCTGCCTTTCAGGGACAGTGCTAGGAATGAGGAATTTCTTTTCAGTATCTGGTGCAGCAAGTGTCCCTCAATACTGATAATAAAACATATGTCATGAGCTTCGCATATTGAGTGTATTGGTTTCTTTCAATTAATAAAATAATATTACCATTTGATCCAGGAATTTATCTAAAGACCTGTATAAAGTTCATGTCATTCAGCTCTTCATTACAATTCAGTTCCCCAAGAAAACAGCCTCTGTAATAGATGGATCTTATAGTCTTGGTACAGTGAAAGATACCTCTTTCCTTCTCCAATTGTTTTACAGTTACAGCTGTGGGGAGCTTGTAGTGGGAAAATTAATAGTAAGGTTCAGAATTCTAGAGCTTTCTTTTCCTTTTGCCAAGCCAGCCCCTGACTTTGAAAGCTAATTTTTGCCTAGGGTCACAAATAATTAGATCAAAACATACAGAGAAAGCTGGAGGAGGCTTCAGAAACACTAGAAGAAATCTTCAGTGGACAGTTGCAGAAGGACCCAGATGATCCAAGAATATGACTTTGGTTTGCTCTAGAAATAGTTTGACCCATTAATTATTACCAAAGGAGGCTGAAAAGATTTTAGATTGCTGAACAGGATTCTAACTAAAGACTGAACTGTTTAGAGACTACAACAGCCCACTATTTTTTCAGCTTTTTGATATGTCTCTTTTCTTGTAGGTCTGATGAATATTGAAAATTCCTTGAGTGGAACATTTATAACATTGTTTATATTACTTAAATAGTTCAAGATTATTTCTTTAATTCTAGCACATTGTAAAAGCAAAAGAAAACATGAGATAATTTATGTTTGAAGTGCTGCCTGGAATGGATGCCTGTACAATGGTTTCTTCCTCATTCTTTTTGCTTTATGAGTCATTATTCACAGCCCACTGATGGACTGGTTGTTGTCAGTCTCCCAGGCCATCTAAATCAGGGAGAAATAAAATAGCAGATGCAGAAGGGATCTTTTTTACCTGCATCCCTGGGCCTCAGGCTGATGAAATCAGCAAGGAAAATTATCTTCCCTCCTGGCTGCACCACCCAGCCTCATGTGTAGCTCCAGTGTAACTAAAATGGGATTCTGAGACCTGTTACACCTGTGTTTGTGTGCATAGATGCTGGTGTGGGTGGGCCTAAAGATAGCTGTAAGATGCCTAGAAAGAGCTTGCAGCATAGCCCAGGAATCCACTTTGTCCTGCACATACATACAGTTTTACATACGGTTCCTGTTCTTTTCTTGGCATGTTTTAGAATGATTTTATTTGTACTAGAATTAGGACAAAGTTTACATTCTTCACTTGCAACCTGACACTTTTGAAGTACTTTCCCAATAAAATCTAAATGCCAAGGCTGTGATTGTTCCTTACACTATGGCCCAAGCCAGTCACATTGGAAACCTCACAGGTGGCTTGCTTTGTCTTTGGTGGTGATAGTGATAATTTCTTTCAAATTCATATTTTCAAACCCACTTCAATTAAAGGTTTTGTTTCCATTTATGAGGTTTTCTTACAGCTTCACTTCCAGTGTCTTGAAGACTGAAGGTCAAATATTTGTGTTTTTCTGAAAATCTAGTAAATATTGTTATAATGTGTGATCAGGTAACAATCCACCTCCTTACATGACTCTTTGACTATGTCTGCTCACTGGTGACAGCTCTATATCTTTTAATACTAAAATCTTATTTCAGGAAAAAGGAACAGTGACAGCAGAAGTTCTTTGAGAGAAGATTCACTACTGTTGCAATGTTGCAGGAGAATGTGCAGCTTGCTATATTAATTCTAACTACTGTATCAATCCTTGACCTACATACAAAATCTATGCTGTTAGTCTTGCTAATTAATTAATTAATTAAGATTAATTTAGAAGTTTTCTTTCATTAGAAAACCTCTCTCCCAGTTTTGTTCTTAAAAGGAATGGAGATGAGTTGTTCAGTAAACATCTTCAGCCATGTAAAAAGTTATGCTGTCTTTCATTCTTACTGATGTTTTAAATCACTGAGCTATTTTCCTTTGTTGGTACTGCATTTAATATTTGTCAAAAGTAAGTGAAGCATCCTGTCATCTTTTCAGGTTGTTTATTCTTTGTCAATTACTGAGTGTGCTGGTTTATAGTTTTTTCCACCAAAATCAAGAAGAAAACAGCTGCTTAATTGTATTTTACTCTTAGTGTAAATCAGGTCTTTGACTGAGTTGACTGTGTTAATATATTATACTAGAGGTGCAGGAGGCTAAGTTTAAAAATGGGTATCTATTAATCCTGCCTTGGAGGAGGCTATATTTGCTATATAGAGCTTTGCAAATATCTGACTTTTTGTCACACCGTTTCAGGAAAGTTTGGACCTGTTTTTATTGATTCTCTTTATTGTAGTATAATGCTATTCCTTACATGAGTGGTGCCTGTTCTTTAAAGAACAGATACAAATGGTACCTATGCTGGCAGAACCCTCAGGTTATTTTGAATAATGAACTGGACATGACAGCCATGACTGCTCATACGAGGAGGGGACTTGGCGGATAGAAATCTCTACTCATGTAAGCACAGCACGAATCTGCAGTTGTTTTTCCTCAGTGCTTTGAGTAGAGATTTGAAGGAAACACTTAGTTGTAAAAACATTCAGAGAATTTTATGCAGAACATTTTTTGAGTTTGGCTTTGTATTAAAAATGTTGAAATTTGATTTAAGTACTGCAGAATCAATTATTTGTACTATAATGTGTTTTGTCTTACTAAAAATTGAGATAATCTTCTTGGGCAGTGACCAGTTGGCATAGTGAACAGAAATATGTCACCATGGCCTTAGACAAGCAAGTTTTTCCTTCTCAGTAGTCATTTCAATTTAATATAACACAATACAGAATTAAATGCAAGATAGCTTCCTGCTAACTCCCCTGTGTCAACTTCACCCAAGCTGTAATTGAAATTTGATTTTCTTATTGTGTATTAAAAAATATTCCAGTGTTTTTCCTAGCACCAGCTGTCCTAACATGCAGTGTGAATGTGGATAATAGTGGTAGTATCCAGCAGAACAATGAGACTCACTAAAACAGATGGTTACTGAGTTAATTCAGTGTGCAGCGCTTGTCTATAGGTTGGAGAAAACCAGTAGGGCTAAAAAGCTGGATATTAAAGTTGTAGTTCTCTTATCACCTTGCCACATGATTAGAGTAGCTCACTGAAGACAGCCTGCAAAAATATAAGGAGCTTAGATAAAAGTTAATCAGCAAAGGGAGAAAGACTGTTTCTTAAATGGTCTAGGAAGAAGAGAGGAGAATGTGGCCTGGAGATAAACCACCAAACTCTTTTTTCCAAACCTTTGCTATTTCTGAATTAGTGGAAATTTTTCTACTAGTTTTCGTGGTCATCATATAAAGTACACTGAGATTTGTGTATGGCTCTTCTCTGATGTTATTTTAAGATTAAACTTTGTTTCACCCTCTAAGCTATGGATCTTTCTAGTGTTTTGAACAAAATTACTATTAGGTGTTACTCTTTTTAGACAAGTGCTGACCACTACTTCTTCACTTTGTTTACTGTAACTGTAACCACACTTTCTAAACTGCTTCTTGGCGTGATTATTGCAGCCCTTTGTAAACTGATTTCCTAGTAAATTCCACTGAAGTCTCAGAAGTACAAAAAATCCCCAAACAAACCCAGAGGACTGCCCATTTGTTGTCCAAAGAAGTGGTACTGGTTCTTCAATGCAGACTCATCTGTTTTTGTTTGCAATCCAAAGTGATGACATTGTGGATTTGGAATTGCCAGTGAAACTCCATAGGAAATACTCACATTCTTCTGTTCGAAAACTTAAATCCTGTTTAAAATTTGAAGATTCTGGGTTTCAGTGATTTAATTACAATGGAAAGTCAAATATTTGGTATTCATTTCTTCCATTGGCTCATCAGAGCTTGGAAGGTGCCAGGTTGAACCCAGTAGTCACCAATGCATTCTTAGGGCAGAAGAGCTGCTCTGTGATCAGGCACTGCTTTTAATTCAGTAGTATTGCAAGGGAGAATTAGGCTGTAGCAGGGAAAATGGATTTCTCAGGCTGATGCACAAAAACCTGCAGCATTTAGGTTGGTTTGTGTGAAGCACAGGGTTGTATTAGTTCAGCACTGGTTGAAACTATATTTATAAAAGTACATGCTGGCATTTAGTTCAATTTTCACTGCTTTTTGACACTATTTTTGTACCTTTTCACTGATTTTTGACAAATCATTAATTAGTTACATGAAGAAGTGATGTATAAGGAAGAAAGACTTTTGCTAATAAAAGCAACGTCTTCATGTATTCCCTTTCTAACTCTGCCTGGCAGCTTGTAATAGTACTAATAGTACTTCAGGGTAAAGATCTTTTTCTGTTACTGTCAACAGTGCACAGCGAAAGATCAGTCTCTTCACTTCTGTGCATTAATAAATAAATACACAGACTGAGAGTAATCAGATAGGATTGTCCAATTTTCCTGATTTTCCGTAGGCTTTTCAGGTTCATGTAAAATACAATTTTGCTATATGGTCTTTTTCTATATCCCTAGGAAAAGGTTGTGGTGACTTTACTACTCTACCTCCTAGTTTCTTTACACCCTACCCCTGCTTCCGAAAAAAAGCACCAAATACACATAGTCTATTCAAATAAAATATAAAACTTTTATTCACCAATTAGTGGGAGACACCCATCAGTCTTACACTCTCTTTTTTTCTAATTTTCAGATGTATATCACCAACACAGTGAAAGCCAGAGGAACAAGGCTTGCAAAACCTGTTCTGTGTTTGGGTTTAATGTGCTTGGCCTTCCTTACTGGAATCAACAGAGTAGCAGAGTATCGAAATCACTGGTCAGATGTAATAGCAGGATTTGTAATTGGAATATCTATAGCAGTATTTTTGGTAAGTGTGTGTCCGTGTCACTTCTGTTTGAAAAAATCAATGTGTAAGTTTGTATATCTAAAAGAGCCTTGAGATAACTAAATAACAAGACATGTTTCTTAGGTTTTCTAATTAGTCATCAGTTTCCTTAGTAGTATTTACATACACTCAGAAATGTGAATTCGAGAAAGGGTTGATCCAGTTATCTTTTTTGACTTCCATATAAACCTGAAGGCTGAAGCGTTTCAAACAGTAATCTCTGCAGCAAGCCCCACTTGAAGGAAGTATATGTTCCTCAGAATAACACATAGTTATGACGTAATGTAAAAAGTTTTAAATTCAATATAGTGGTACCCACACTGATCAGAGAATAGGTAGCATTTGGTTTTTTGGCTTTACAGTAATTCTAATGAATTTATTTCATAGTGATTCAGGTTTATGTTGAAATTTCATATTATTCTGTATCAAAAAAATCTTTGTTTAACCTTTTCCTTTTCTGGAGCTGCATTCCAAAACCAGATAGTTAATCACAGTTGCCAATGACTACTGTCTGTGTCAGAAAACTATTCTAATCTATTAATCACCTTCACTAATATCTGCAGTGCAAGACTATAGAATAGAGCAGTCCCTGCTGTTGAATGCCTGTAGGTTTGTCTGCCTGAAGTTTTTCCCCATGAAAACACTTTTGAGCTTGACTCTTGGATCGCAGGGTCTTGGTCTCAAGATCTTGGATCTGAAAGCATGGCTTGGCTGAGAACCCTCCCGGGGATGGCTGGGGTGGTTGTTTTCACTTCTCTAGACAAACAAGGGTAGCTGCAAGTCTCCTTTAAAATACATCTGCTTGCATTTCCAAACATTCCTTTCCACACAAGGTGTCCAGTAGCATATCAAATTTAGCTGTGTTTTGAAGAAAATGCAGCTGGCAAACATTGCCACTCAGCTGAGTGTTGGAATTAGTAGGAGTACAAACTGTTACATGTCACATTCTTAAGTCCCTGTGTGAGAATCTGCTGCCCTGAGCAGATTTTAAGTTACATTCAGACTTGGGCATGGTCCTTGCCTTCTTCTTCCCTTTCTTACTCTCCTTTTGTGTAAGATCAAAACTGAGATGGCACTGGCCTTCCCAGGAGTTTAGGGTTAGTGCCATGTGACGCTGCAAGACGTCTCTTCATGAGATTGATAATAATTGGTATTCTATTATGCAGCTTCAGTAATGGATTCTCTTTTAGATAAGAGGTTTTTTTGGTTCTCCGATGATGCATGTACAATAAATTGGTTGAAAGTCTTTTGTCTTGAAATATTAATTAAGGATTTTCTGTAAAACATGTACTTCACATTTCAGTGTTTCTCCTGTAAAACTGTGACTAAAGCTTGTGTCATTTCTGCCTAATGATAATTGTCAGGATCAAAGCTTGAAAAAATGAGTTGTTCCTTAAGTATTCTGTTTATCTTCAAATCTCTTCTAGGTTGTTTGTGTGGTAAATAACTTCAGAGGACGTCAGCCAGAACATGAACGTTCTCGTCTGGATAACCTGGCCCAGATGCCCATGATCAGCATACCCAGAGTAGAAAGCCCTTTAGAAAAGGTAATGTCTGACTTTTTAAAAAACAATTAAATAAAACATAGCTTTCCTGGAAGGATAATCACAAATTCAGTGCCATACCCTGGGAGGCTCTTCATGTTGTCATTTCACTGCTGTAGCTGCTGCTAAGCCTGTGAAGTCAGGCTGAGTAGATCTGAGGCCCTGTTCCGTTGTGTTCCTCAAGTAAATGTGATTAATGCTCTGCCTGATAGTCCACAGAACATAAAAGGTTCTTGGAATGCTTAGGAAGAAAGTGTAACCCCTGGCCCAAGGGGTGTTGCAATTCAGGTCCAAGTGGCATTTATCCTATTTTTCTGTGGTATATCCTCAGCCTGGTGTAGAGTGTGGGATGCAGTCCACTCTGGGTCAGCTGTGGGGCTTCTATCATCAGACACGTGCCAACCCCCAGACAGGGCACCCACTTGGAAGTGAGAGTAGCATGGGCCATACAGTAACTGCACTAACCCTATGATCTCTTGTCAGAGCACGAGGGGTTTTAGACTAAGATGTACTAGTGAGAGTCTCCTGGGTAAAAAAAGCCCAAGATTTTTTGCTTAAGTATCACAATAAAATTTATTGTAGTTTACTGTGATAACCATTTATATTTTTTGAAGATGATGATGTTGTACTATGTGTTAGGTAAGATTATCTAACTAATTTTATGAGCAAACAAATACTGAAATAGATAGCATAACCAAATAACGAAAATATTTTAGACAGTTTTACCATGGGAAACTTTGAATTAGTCATGCAAAGTTTAAAAGAAGGTTTACTTTTTCTAATGAATGTATCTGTCATTATTCATTAAAATCTATTGGGTTATGTCCATATTTGAAGATAGTAAACAATTCTACACTGGATAGGGCACCAAAAGTACTTTTCTGTGGTATTTCCAGATTAATTCTGATAATTTTTTTTCATGTTCAACCTAAGAAAGGTTTTCAATCACTTCCCAATCTGTCTTATTCACTTAAAGTGGTGTAAGAATTGCTGCTAGTCCTGGGTTTTTTATTCCTTTCCTTGAAGGGAAAGAAGATTTCTTTACAGAATGGTCTAACGTGCCTTTTTTGAACCAAATATGTCTAAGCTACTTCTGCTGATATCTTGTCATAAGGAGGTCAGAGTCTCATTTGCTTCAACAAGTGTTTAGATGATGAATGTATATCTTCAAAATAAGCCATTCAGTAAACTTTCTGTAAAATGTCAAAACAAAACAAGCTGTCAGCTGGCTTGGAAAATACCACATCAACAAGAACATGTTTTATTTACATACTAGACTCTCATGCAATAGAAACCATTTCTGTGGCTCAAAAGCCATCATAGGTAATAAGTATACATTCTCTGGATATTAATTTTTTTTTTTTCTGGGGATAAAGACTTCATGTTAACTTCATGTTTTTTCCTGACTTGAGAATCTCTCACTCATGATCAACAATATTCTCTTCCTGAGACTTGGCCTAGTTTGAGATGCTGTGGGGAAAGCTGTGGGAGAGTGTGGGAGGTTGATGGCAGGAATAATATTTGGTCTGCTTGAGGATAACCACTGCCATTTGTGAACTGCCTGGGACTCCCTTATATGAATGAGCTTCTTTCCTTCTTATGGCAGTAGATGGTAGCTGTTTGCTGTCATGCAGCTTCTCTCTGGGATGATTAAATTGGGGACTGATCACAAAGTGATACTGCTTGCTGAGATCCCATTTTATGGGTTCATCTTTGTCTGTGTTGCAAAGCTTTTCTCCTTTTCAGATGGAGAGGGTGGGATGCAAGGACAATGAGGTGATGACTTTGCTAATTGCTTGGAAATACTTTCCTCTGTTTCCACTTCCAGAAAGTTTAAAATTGAATTGGCAAATAATTGATGAAGAAGTTACTTACATGTGAATGTTTTAGGTTTTGAGTTTCTATGGATATTTTTACCTTTTTTTTTAGTGTAAATTTTCTTTTGTTTAATCTAAAGTTTTAGATAGAAGACAGACCCTGTTAAATAAAAGGCATTAAGAATAATATTTCAGGGAACTGAGCTCTAAATTAAGTTAGCTAATTTCAATTAACTACCATTGCTACAAGAATTGTTGAATTAGCCTTTGTTTTTTAACTCTCTTCTTACTTTACATAATTTGTTTTCCACTGGGGAGAGAGTGATGCTAAATAATTCGTGTGCTATTTGCCTCTTCCTTCTTTAGACGCGAGTTACTTTTCACTACATTTCAGTTAGGACTGTTCCAGTTCAATATTCTGAATGCACATAGATTTACATTTTGCTTATTTTAAAATGGTTTTTCCTTATTTTCAGTCTGCAAGCTCCTGTACCAATATTAAAGACAGATTGCTGTCAGAAATTGGCAACTGGGAGTAGCACAAATCCTAACTGTCTGAAGTTATCAAAGGCAGTGCAAGCAGGAAGCAATGCAACTATGTGACTCGTACTAAAAAATAGTGATTATATAGGTATCTGGGAGAAAGCAATCAAAAACTCCTGCCCTAAAGAATGACTTCATTAGAAATGCCTGCCAGATAGGACCCCTCTCATTTCTATTTTGTTGTGAATTCACCTGTAAATGAGTAACCACATAATAGAGACCTGGAAGCCCATTACTTTACTGTTTCCAGATCTGCTACTTGCTATACTGATGCTTTCTCCATGGAGAGCAAATGCTTCTGGCATGCTCACCATGCTGCCACTGTGTGAGTTCTGGTGGAGGTCTAGCTACATTTGAAGTGCACTTAAATAGGCATAAGTTCTTGTAAAACTCCAAATTGAGCTGCTGCTGCTGCTTAGTGACAAGGTTAGATCACTGTTTGCATGACACTTCTGTTTCATTGTGGTGCATGCAGATGATTTAGCTCTTCTGCATGGATACCCATACAGTCAAAGAAGCTGTAGTTGCAGTGTCTCCTTGAGGGACCCTTGCCAGAACCTGCTCAGCAGTACTGACTTAATGTTTTACCTTAACTATAATCATCCTCAGAATTAATGAAAAGAATGAAAGCCAAGAAACCTCATCACTCACCCATCTGCTTCTTTTTCCCTTCTGTCTCTGACCTTCTTCATCTCTTACGAGACAATTGGTGTTTCAGTTAGCTGTCAGTCTCCTACAGAAAGGAAGCTCTCATCCTACCCGAGTCAAGATTAGAGAGTCCTGTTTTGCAGAAATTACTGAGAAATTGGGATATTCTGAATGGTACCTGGAACAGTTTGAAGGTTCATCTTCATCCAAGTGCAGTCACAAACTATGTTTCCTGTTTCAGGGGCGGCTGAAAGTTGCCTAAAATTGGCCAGGGCTTACAGAGGTCTCCTACCCATCATGTAGTTACTTATGATTCTGCTAGTCTTATTTATTTTTTATAAGAATTCTAGCTTTGAAAAAATAAAATACAGCATGGAATTCTTCAGGACTAATGGAAGCAGTGGTTAGAATACTGAAATCGAAGGTTTTAGAAGGAAGCATTGGGTTAGGAGATGCTCCATGGTTCATCTCCTGTGAGATGAGATAATTATTGTGTGTGATTATCAATGCTTTCTGTAGCTATTCAGTATTACTTACTTGCACAGTGGGTTCTTGGCAGTGCTCTGTTTGACAGCTAAACTGCATTTATTCCCTGAGGTTCTGCTTGGCATTCCTTCATACTGCTACTTCTGTGAGCAGTGCCCAAACCTTCCCAAATACAGTCACTGTTCCCTGTTACAATGAAGTTTCTTATACTCCCCTGTAGGACTGACTATCCAGCATGACTGAATTCAAAAGAGGTAATTAGGTGCTCTGTCCTTCTGCCATTTCCAAGTTTTAATGGTCATAAGTATTTGGAATTCCTCTCGCAATATGTGACATTCTTGTTGCCCGTGGTATCAGTTTTTAGGGACTATCAGGGTTAATTGTCTTAGAAATCTTCCTGAGTTTGACACAGTAGTTATTGTTCTATTGTGTATGTGCCAAAGGTAATGATGGTGATAAAACATTCTAGCAATAGTAAGTGTAGATATTGCAATGAATTCTGCTAGTATTTTTAAGACTGGGAAAGCTTTCCTCTTCAGAATTTAAGGACTATTGTTTTTTCTATTTACTCCATCTTGATTACTCATGAGACACAGAACAGGTTCTTCAAAATGTCAGAAAATTTTAATTCTCAACGTTACTGCTTTTTTCTTGGTATTAAGCATGTTGGTACCAAGTTTTCAATTATTATGTGCCCTGGTGTGCACACAGCACCATGGCCTGGGGAGCCTGGTCTGCTCCCTGCAGCTCTCCAGGGAGATCACCTCTCACTGAGCTCACAGCTAAAAGCAAAACACAAAGATTCTTTAGCTCATTGAATGGGCAGATGGGGGAGAGGGTTGTATCCATTTCTGTGGCTTCAAAATATTTTAGTTGAGAGGTCTCCAAATACTGTAGTGCTTGATGTCCAAAAGCATTTGTAGGTGTCCATACTTGTCTCTTCAGGGTGTTTTGATGAGAGCCCATGTGCTTACATCATCTTATAGGCAGCTTTTGGCATAATCATTTGTTCTCGATAATACAGTCTGTTAAAGGAGATACAATATAACATTGTGTTACATCTGGGTATCACAAACAGATACCCAGGAGAGTCAGCTCATAAAAAATCATAAGCAGTTTTGTTTCAATGTCAAACATTTGAATTTGTATTCATGTCCTACTCTTCTGCCTAAATCTGCTTCTGGGGGATTGTAAAATAATTATTTCTGAAGGAACGCATACAGTGATCGCTACATCTAACGCTCAGATAAACTAATACTTAAACATGGGAAGTGGAACCATATATTCAGTGTGACCTCCTCAAACGTGCATATTGTAGGTGTTGCAGAATCCAGGCATTAGTGCCAGTCAAGAAGACGCTTTGCAAGGAAGCTCCCTCAAGGCACACATGCGTAGCTGGTTCTGGTGGCTGTCAGGGACGGAGCGCTGCCAGCCCCTCGCTCTAAGGCAATAACGCACGAGCGCACCAAGCGAGCTGCGCCTGGCCTGGCCTGGGCTGGCCTTCTGTGCAGGGCTGCGGGGCACTGAAATGCTCCTTGCCCCAGGAAAAGCTGAAAATGCACTCTGCTCACCCTGGGAGTTGTAGGGTAACAGAGTTATTGTTGTTTGATCAATTATCGTTTGCCTAAAGTACTACGGTAAATTTTTTTTCTATTTAACAAACTCTACTGTGGGAAAAATTACAAACAATTTTACAAATTCCTGTTTTCAAAAAGGGAAAAATCTTCTTTTTGGGATGTTGAATATATTTGAATGTTTCTAACTGTGTCAATAAGAACAAAGCAAAAAAAAAAAGAGCTAAAAATATTTAATATATATGAAGAAAACTGCAAATCACAAAAATTTAATGTATTTATCAATGCTTTTGTATTATAGCATTGCTTATCAACAGAAATTAATTAAAACTTATCAGAAGATATACAGGTGTGGATTATTTTTCCCAGAAACCTGCACACAAGGCCTAGCCTTTGGCTTTCCCTTTTTTGTTAGTGGTGTGAGAGCACAATTCTGATGCATGCTTTGCTCACCAGCCTGGTACAGTCCTCTTGGAATGGATGGTACAAATGCTGGTCTGCCTGTCTGTGAGAGTGCTGCCATTGAGCAGACCCTCAGCATTTCTGATTCTTTTGGGAACTGTAGGGAAAATAATTTCCCATGGAGTTGGAAAAGCTGAGATCATGTGCATGATTTTTTGCTTGTCTTCCTGCATCTGTGTGAATCTGTTTGCTGACAGTAGTTAGTATCTCACTTTGACCCTTGTCACAGCAAATCTAAGCAGAAGTAAAAGAGTTGAAATGAAGTTATTCCAGAGGGATGCTGTTTGTTTGGGTTTTTTTCTGCAGAGTCTCAGCAAGGATTATTTGCAGCTTTGCCTGAGATGAGAGCATGAAAAAGCACGAATAACCAGACAGTTGCATGAATCTGTATCAGTGATTCTTGCCATCAGCAAGTGATTAATTTTGACCTAGTTATGCATCACCCTGCTGAGTCCACTGGAAATTAATTGACAGCCCTTCAGTAGGGTCCAGATCAATAGGTCCATGATCAGCAAAGTAGCAGTTTTCTTTGAGGGGTTATTGAGGAAGAAGGATTTTCTTCTCTGTTATTATATCCCACGTTCTGCATGTCTTCCCAGGATGGTGACCTGCTCATTTTGGAAGTATAGCTGGCAGGAGTGTGAACCACATTCTCCTTTTCTGAAATAATCGTTATCCCCTCTTGAATTAATTCCACATGAAAGAGCATTTGGTTCTCTGCATCACAGACAAATGTGTGTCACTTAGAGACAGGAATGGCACATAGCAGGACATAAAAGAATTTGTTGAAATTAAGAGGAATTTTTTTTTTCCCTCCAATTTATCGGTTTTTTTCTTCATTTGAAAAAAGTGAATAATTTTAGATTAAGGATAGTTTAAGTTGACAGGATGACTTTTGAGGTCTAAGTAAAGAAAATAAAATAAATACTATGAAGAAAATGTCATCATAGCCTCACAGCAACTCCAGAGTTATTGAGTTTGCCCACTTGTATCATCTTTTGTATACTCAAAACAGAGGATGGCCAGTCAAACAAAATGCTTAGAGTTGATTTTTTTTTTCTAATTAGTAAGTCAAATTTTGCATTTCTTCTGCAGAATAAAAATCTGCAAGCAATAAAGTTTGTTACTATTTTTTTACGGAAAACTTCTTCATAGAAAGTTGCGCTCTTTCTTTTTCCTAATGCTTTTTAAAAAAAATCTGGCTATGGTTTAATAATTGTTGTTTATTTAAAATACATAAATTCTATTTTGGGGAAGAATATACATAGATACTTGCTGTTAAGTAGTATTCTTTTATGATAGCTTTTATGAAAGCTGCCACAAAATACAGCAAGAACATTGCTAGAGCTAAAATGCATATTGTAGGGGAGGTGGAGGAGAGCTTCTCCCCCTGGACACAGTACAGCTATGGCACAGTGAGAGAGGGAGCAAAGCTGCCAGCCTGGCTTGAAGATGGGTTATAAAGGGCAGCTTTCCCATCAAAGTATTTTTAATTTCCTCTCTCTAATGTGAAAAACAAAGATACCTGCCTATCTCCCCCTGCTCTGACTGATTGATAAGTATTCAGGCAATATAAAGAAGAACTGAGAAATAGAAACTTACATGGTGGGTATTGTTTCTCACTTTTTATGCTGTGTGATAGGAGATTTTCTGAAGGGCTTCCCTGAAGCAAAAAATGGGAGGTCCCACTCTCTCCAGGTTATCCCCACATCGCCTCCTCTTCAACTCACATCTCCTCTCTTCTGAGTTTAGTCTGCCCCAGAAGGCAAAGTGATGAGAAAAATATGCAGTGCTTTGCTTGGTGGTTTACCCTCTGTGCATTTATTGTGCTTGGGAACAAACACATGGCTTAACATCAAGGTTCCCTTTACTAATTTCACCATTTCATGTTTTGTGAAAAATGGTGGCAGTCAAAGATACTGTGTGCCCAAAGGGAAGTACACTTCCTCTGGAGCCTGCACTTTGCTGTGTGGTTGCCTTCCCCTTCAGATGTTTGCAGAGTCACTTGCTTAGGTTCAAGTATGAAAAAGTAGCCAAGCTCTTTGGGATGCTGCAGGGTTTTAGAGTTGCACATAGAATGTTCATGTTCCAATACACATCTCAGTGTTCCTAAGGATCCTTCCATTGAAAGAAAGAGGAAAATGTTCTTAGATTGCAACTGGACACTGGTGATTCTGAAAAAAAATAAAAATTGAATATGAATTCTTAACTACCAAATGCCACTTCGCATTTTGCTACTTGATTCATTGCCATTGTGCTCATGGGGGCAGAATAATTAAAAAAAAAAAAAGAATATTTAAACTGTACTTACACTGAAATAGAGTATTATAATCTGTCAGAAACTGTCCTTTTAATTTCTAGGAATTTTGTTTTCAATTATGAATAACATAGCAATCAAAGTACAACTAACTCAATTATTCACATGTAATTTAAAATTAGACTTAATTTAAAACAAACCAAAGCCATCTAAAGTTAAAATATAGTAGAACCATCACACATAATTACTTTGTTCAGCATGCTTCCCTATCCAGTCTTTCAGGAGTTAAGAATTGCTATGGGAGTGTGTGAGAGCACTGCAGTGAAAATCAGTTTTATTTACATTATCCTGTGATAGTCTTCAAGTACAAGGCTGCCCTTCAAGCACAGGAGGCAAAAGTTTTCACAATGGTGACTGCTGTCTGTCTGTTTGGTTTTGTGGTTTTTATCTGTTTGTTTTTCCTTTAACTTGTAGAACCACATCACGGCCTTTGCAGAAGTCACATGATGTTGATGCTGATGTATATTCACTCCATTGGACTTCATCTCTTTTCACAGCCCACACATGATATTTGCAGTGTATCAAAAATGAGAAATTTTTAGAAGTCCTATTTCTGACTTGATTTTTACATCACTAAAATGATACCAACATTTTGAAGAATTCTTAAATGTTAGAACGTCACTTTACTTTCTAGCAAAAATATTAACTGTTTACTTTTATGATGGAATGGAACAAAACTGAGCACTAATTATCTGACATTACCCTCTACTTTGGCTTCTCATTGTTTTCAATGGTTCATGTACTTATTCCAACAGTACTTTGTATTTTGATTTTTGATTTTTAAAATTACATTTTTAATTCAGCATGAACTTGTTTCCATTTGAGGCAATTTCAGTGTATAAAAACTAGCAAATATTATGTTCTGTATGAAAATGCTGTTTGCACATTGTATTACGCTGTATTCCATGTAAGATATCATTCAAACAGTATGTTATATGTAAGACTGGTGCTTCTGCTTTTGAAGAGAAAAAAATGCCAATTTTTACTGTAATAAGTATTGTATCATAATTAAAAGTTTATTTATTTGGATATTTTCCTGACATCATTGTAGTTGAATTGTTGTTTTGTAGTTCTTGAATGTCTTGGATGACATATATGTATCTAGGTTAAAAGAAATGAGAATAATATAGAAAGTTTGATCTTTGATATATTCTTTATTACTAATGATATCCCAAGAAAGGTTAAGGGCTCTGTTCTTAGCTTAGCATATCTGATGGGAAGCTGTGCTATTCATAAATCATTTAAACGAATTATTCAAGGCAACCTGCATCTTCTCATGATTGTTGTACTCCCTGATACTATGCTGGGAGAATGGGTGCTAAGACAAGAAGAGGGTCACCAGCTTAGTGAGAAAAGTTCATCTGAGTTTTTACTCTCCATTTTCATGGAAAACTCAAGGAAAAAACAAAATGGCTCAATTAATTATTTTTTCAGCCTAAGTGACCAGGACAGGCAGACTTTGTCTCTACAAAGCTTTTTATCTCTTTTTGTGTTTGAGGCTCATATTTTTTAAAAAAAAGGGAAAAAATCCTCTGCCAATCTGCATGGTGTTGATGAATTTATTTTTCTTCAACATCAGCCAATGTTACCATATCTCTGTTATTGCTGTGAATATTCAGATTAAGCCTTCCCTTTGGAAGAGTCTTGCTGACTATTCATAGTGAAGTTTTCCTATTAAAATTGAGCACCAAATGGATCTGAGTGTTGGAAATGCTGAAGACGTTCTTAAAATCTGCCAGAAAGTTTCCCTCTGGCAAGAGCTGATAAAATGCTAGCACTATAGAAACATTGGGAACACTATTGGCCAGTGCAGGCTGTTGAGCATTTAAGGCCTTAAATTTTCCAGAGTTTAGTGTATTTCCTGTGCATTAATCATTGTTAGAGTTTGTTTGCAACACAAGGATGTAGAATCAGGTATATTTTTTCTATGATGAATTTTAATGCATTCTCACATAGTCATCAGGTAATGCCTGCTTTTACTTTTTGTTTTAACCTCACTAAAATACAACTACCTAAAGAGTGCTTGGCAAACAGGGCAAGGCCAAGTGCAATAGAGCATATGCCATGAAGTCATTGTGCTAAGCTGAGAATTAAGAGACTGAAGAAATATATTTGTGGGGAGAAAAGAGCTAGAATAGAGTCCTTAGTTAGCTACAACTAGGTTACTTAGGTGATCGAAAATCCACCTTTATTAGACTATCAACTGTGTTTACAAAATTGTAGTAGATCCAAAGTTTGTATCACCGTGTTAAGCTCACTTACCCTGCTTAGTCTGGCTAGTTAGGTTCCAAGGTACTAATGATTTTTCTGTGTGCAGATTTAAATGAAATCTTCACTCATTTTTGCATGGTAGCAAATCTGCATTTTTTTATATCTGATTTATAAGATTACCAAGAGATTCTTTTATGTTAAAAGAGATGACTCTTTTTCAGTGTACTGTATATCATCAGCTTGTAACTGGTCTCTTTCTCAGGATCTTTCCCAGTCAAATATTTGGGTTAAATTTATCATACTATCTCTGTGAACCAGCAGTGAGAAAACAAAAAGAGAGACACTCTGCTGTATAATGTATTTTTAAATAAAATAATTTTTCATTCATATGTAGTGTATTTTTGGTTCTGGATGTCTGCTTTACATATATTTTGGTTGATGGTGTGTGTGTAACTAAATTACAATTTTATGTGAATTGCGTTTGGTGCCGTATTTTCTCGATTAACCAGGAATCCCCACAGTTAATGACCTTGCCTTAGAGGTGATTCTGGTGAACTTGAAAAGCATGAGAGGAAGAGCTGTATTGCAGAGTCCACAGCCTGTTGGGGAAGGACTCTCCCCAGAATGTGGACCAGCCAAGCTCCAGACACTGCTTTGACTGATTTTCAGAAGTAGAAAGAATTTGCCCTCCCATATCTGTAACTCTCCACTGCCCTGAAGCCTGGGCTTTACCTCTTCCATTCTGGACCCAAAAAAGCTTCGAGCAGGAACAGTTTGCCAAAACAAAAGTACATTGGCACTTTTTTACTAAAATGGCTTTTTGGCGATTGCTTTTTAAAAAATCCCACTGATGAGCAAGAGTGGTTCCTACCGAAAACAGTGTGGTTGAACCATTTCAGTAGTTTTGAATGCAACTGATTCTATTTTTCTTGTGGACCTTTTCTGTGTGTACTTCTGTGAAACAGCACTGCTCTATTTATAAATGAGATGTTTGAGAAGCATCCCTAATGTTACATGCTGCTGTGTTCCTAAAAATGGAATTTCTAAGGCATATGGGGACACCAGCTGGGCTCCTCTCCATACCATTTTAGATTCTCTTATATGGATTCCGCTGTTCGTTTATAATCAGGAACTGCATAAGACATACGGTGATAGCATCCGGGCTCACATTTCTCCAGCTTTTAAAAATGTTCATTTTAGCAATATATATTAAAAGGGGATAATGTTGGTGTTTTTTAGCTGCAATTTTCTTTGCTATTTGCTGTTGCCTTCTAATTTTGTTGCTAATCTTGTTTGCCCAAGATCACAGTAAGTGCAACAGTCCATTTGCACATTATGTTAGCAGGGAGCTTTTTATACTCTTCTAAAGTCTAATTTTGGTATTTCTGAGGCTTGCCATCAGAAAGCAGAGTGCATTACATTTTAGGAGCAGATAAACTGAGTCTGTTTTGATCAAAGACATCCCTGGCCATCTGCACAGCCTCGGCCTTGGGGACACTCAGGAGCATTTGCAGGCAGAAGGGCAAGCAGACCTCCAGACCTCTCAGCACTGCAGCACCTCCCTCCAGGCACATCAAGAGCATTTTTACCCAGCTCTGCCTCTGACAGCTGCCTCAACCCCAGCATACTGGATTTTCCTGCTGTACACCAGCATGAACAGTGTTTTTCTCCCCTCAAGCACCTCTGAGAGACTGGGCAGATCATGAAGTACACTACAAGCATGACTGCAGCTGGAGCCAGCGGCTGTCAGGTTCTCTCTTGGACAAGTGGAAAGCTAAAGGAGGACCTAGTATGGCTTCAGCTTTTGGCCTTCTCTTCCAGTTTCTAGGCCTTTTGGTTTTCAGGGATTCCCACAAAGGAAAGCAAAGCAAATATTTGCAGTCTCTTTGCCACTTGAACTTCTGCTGCATGCCTAGGGTTGTGAAAGCTTTACGCTTCCTATGGCCACTAGGGACTTTCCAATACAACACAGTGTTGCCTTTTTGTCATCCTCTCCTGTGTGAAAATGGCTGATAAAGCTTCTTAGAGTTTCCAGGTTTGACCTGATGCTTGGGGAAGAAGACACTGTGAACACCTCAGAAAGACTCTGCCAGGGTGGGAACTGAAGCCCTCGTGTGACTGTGATAAGCCTGGTTTTTGCTCAGCACTTGCCAAGTTGCCAGACCAAGGTAGGACTCTAACAAGTTTGTTGTTCATACTAAGCTGCCTGTATTTGCCTCATCATGAAGCCTCAGTCCCCTTCCAACACAGAGAATTAGGTACTTGGTCCTCTGCTCAGTACTGGAGCTTGTTCTTTCTCCGTAGAGAATTCTAGGAAGTGCAGCATATCCTGCATGAAGCTTGCCCCCTGTGTCTGCTGGTGCTCTCCTAATCAAGCTGGAGGTAAGGGAGGTGTCATTAAGCCTTCCAAGGTGCTTAGCTGCCACTTGCCTGTAACCACCCCACGATCCAGGCTGTAGCTGGGAGCACTGTAACCAGCCTGTGCCCAGGCTCCAGCTGCATGTCTTCTGAGGACTGACATCCAGTTCGCTGCCTGTCATGTCCTTGAACTCAATTTCTTCCATTCCAGTTGTCAGCTCTTGATACTACATTTTGCTGTGAGATGTGATATTCTTGAGGCATAAGGGGAGCATGGCTGTGTTCATCAGCAGACCATTTTAGATACCCTTTCATGTCTTCTGTTCTAGTCTGTTGCCACTAGCTGTGTAAAACACTTGGAAGCAGGTTAATCTAATTTAATTAGGTCAATCTAATTCTGAACAAAAGTTTGCACACAGGGGTTTTATTTGATTCTAACTAATCCACAGCAAATCTCTAGCTAATTCAGATAAACCCTCCTGAATTGTCCCTAGTGTGGACAAGTCCCAAGCCTTTCTTTTCTTTCCCCCAGAGTAGGTCTGCTGTTTTAATATCTTCCCCTAGTGACTACAGCCAGAACAGTGTGCAGCAGCCAACTTCCTGAAGAATTACTGAATCCATCCTCTAAAATGGAGATGTAAAAGCCCCAGTAAAGAGCTTGAGTCCCTAAAACCAAATTCTTGGCTCCAGTGTTCTCATCTGACAATGTTCACAGCAAAATAAATAAACAAAAATAAGAAACAAAATCCTTTTTCTGACAAATTTCTTCCTACGTACCAAAGTTAAACCGAAATACATACATTCTGCAGGTACAGGGAACTTGTAGTCTTGTTGGCAATCTTTAATGTGGTTCTGAATGCAAGATCCTTAAGCTGTGAATTTCTAGGATTGCTCTGAAGCAGGCAAATAATCCTAAATGAAGGGAGGTGAGCTTTTCCCAGCTGTGAAAGAAAAACCAGAGGGATGGCATTTCTATGTTTTTGAAATACCTTAGAAGAACAATGTTACTTCTAGTCTGCTGTTTCTGCTAAGAAATCATCTGCTGTTTCATATTCTTTTGCTACTGTTGCTTGAGGAAAAACAGTTTCTGTTCCTTCCTTAGCAACCTCTATATATAAAGTAGCAACTGACAAAGATATTCTATTCAAATATTCTAAAAATAAGTCTGATGTGATGAGAATAAAGTGCTTATTTAGCAAAACAAAAGAAAATGCCCTTTTGTTCTCTTTGAAGAGGGGACTGGAAGCTAATCCTAGCAGGAAATACCAGGAAGAAGATAGACCCTTGCCTTTTGACAACAGTTTACAATAATATCAAGACAAAGTGATAGATCTTCTTTGAGATTAATACCCTATTTTTTTTTTTTTTTTCTGTCCCCTGAGAATTTAGAGAAAACATTGTAAGGATGTTGGGTTGGATCATATAATCTTACAAAGAAAAACATAGAATGCCATTGGTTTTGTATTATGTGTATTTTGTGGAGTCAGTCTCAAAGCCAGTGAACTCTAGCCCAGTGGAGGGGGAATAGAAAGACTAAACAAACTGTTTCTTGTCAGTCGGAGGGTGAGAGATTTCCCACGCTGTGTCTTTTCAGGAAAGAAACCAAATGAGTAGGGAGGCTTGATATCAGCTGATTATATGATTGAATTCTGCCATCCTGGTCTCCTATGGGAGTGCTGACTGCTTATGGTGTATATGTTTCATTCAATTAACGTTTTGCTTAGAGGAACAGATAATTGTGAGATGTTTGATCCTTAGTTCTTTGTCGGATTAAGAGAAGTTGCTATTCACATGGTGGACGTTATGTTGTTGCCTTTTATTTTCTGCCTGATGACCTGGCTTCCCTGCATATTGAAGGTAAAAGGCAGTATACTGCATTTTAATAAAATTAATTAAATGGACTTCTCCGGGAATCTGGTGACCTGCATATAGAGCTTTAGAAAATCTCTCTCATGGATGTAATTTCTTTTGAAATTTGGGATTGTAAACTCACTTCTACCTGCATACTGCTATGAACCTGAAACTAAAAGCTCCTTATAGTTGAGGGGAAGGGTCACCTCTATGGGCTCAATGGAAGAGCTACGAATCATAACCACTGTGGTGGAAGATATCACAGGAATTTGCTCACCTAGGAGTCTGTTTATGACTTACTTGATCACATGTGTTTTGATTTTCAAGTGTCCCACTCACTGCAGTGTGGTTGTGGTTTCAATTGGAAGGAAGACTGTTGAAAAGCATACATGTAAACACAAAAGAAAACAGTGGCTTTCTTCATCCTCATTAGCTTTTAGTATACCTGCATTATTGCCTTTTGCTACATTGCTCTGTGCTCAGTCTTCACTTTCTGACTCTGCTTGTGGCATTTGTATTTCTCAGTCGATGTCAAATACTGCTGTGTCACATTGTGTAATGACCTGCAAGTGATTGGACTTAGGCCTCTGCCAACACAGAATTGCTTTTTCAGATGCAGGTATGAATATAAAAATAGAAAAAAGTGGTGTGGTACCAATTCTTTTAATGGGAAAATGAGATTACTTCAGAAGAAAAATAAAGGGTGGTGAGGAAAATTTGATAACAAATGTGAGTGAGATAATTTCAGCTAAGTAGAACTCTGAATTCAAGTGAGGTTTCAAAGGATGTAACTTTATAGACAATGAATAAGAATTTCCTACACAGCTGCTAAAGCAAATAGATCGTACTAGACTAATTCATGACACTGCAGATCCCATGGGGAGTGGTCTGAGAGTCATGTTTATAGGCACAAATGTGGCCTGAATTTGTGACAAGTCAAAAACTAATGGGGAAGCCAAGACGTTCAGGACTGTGTGTATCACACCTTCTGCAATATATAAGTGGAAAGAAAATTGGTCAAGAAAGGTTTAGATAGTACTCTCGTTGATTTTGGTTTAACTCCAGGTAGGAGTTCGGGATGGGGGGATTCTGGTTTTGTATCTTTTGTATAATTTGCAAATTGGACAGCCACGTATCCTCCTGCTTTGAGAGAGCCCTTACTCCACCCTGATCTGGTGTGAGTTAGACCTCAGATGCAGGCCACCCGCTGCACATCCGCTTGGACTTCCTCTTCTGTGTGCCTCTCCTGCACATCTCTCCTCTGCTCTTGCCACTACTCCAGCCTGTGCCCACAGACCATCAGCAAACAGCTTTTGCATTAGCTTTGAGGAGGACACGGGAGAGCTGCTCCTTCCCCTGTCACTGCCAGAGCTGAGGCGCACAGCTGTGCTTCCTCCTCCTGGGGTAAAAGGACAACAAATGTCCCCAGCAGGACAGCGTGCTGTGGGAAGCCATGCCGTGCTCTTAGCTGATGCTGAGTGTTTGCACATCTGTGTTGTTACCCTGGTATCATTCTTCCTTACAGACTTGGTTGTTTCAAGAGGCTGCAAGCTCACATAGTCAGTGGTTTGCCCTGGAATATGGGAAGGCTCTTTCACCTGCCAGATGGAGACTGGAATTATGATGAGAATTTATCAGCTGTGGCTCCCAGAAACTTCCAGATGTCCTGGCATAGCTCTTTTCCAGGACAGTATGTTATCACAAGAGACTTTCAGTTTTCCTTATTCCCTGAGTATGAGATAGAGGTGATTTCTATTCATTCTCTGTAACAGATGACATCTTGTTTTTCATATGCCACTTTCTTGTTCTTGATTAGTTTTTGAAATTATTCACTCTTCCATGTTGTTTTTTTATTGCTCTTATTTCCAGATGGCAGCATACATTAACCTGACATCAAAAATTTTCCATTTCCCTTCAATGCCATTACTCTCTGCTGAGCTTTACACTTCAGCAGTGTTTAAGCATTTCATCTTCCTCATTGTTTGATGTTGATTTGCAGTTTATAATTCCTTAGAATATATCATAGACAGATACATATCTTCCCTTTGCTCTTTTCAACGCCTGGGCTCCCGGCTCCCTGCCAGGTGCTGTATTGTTGGGTTTAAGTGCTGGTTTCAGTGCAGAGGTACAGATAAGGGCAAATGTGACACTTTCCTGTGCAGCAGTGTCCTCATGGCTCTTGGATTCTATTGCTGAGCACAGTATTTGCAAACCTGAAACAGTGGCTATAGCACAGGGATGCTCCAGCCAGTCTATAAACATGAAGGAGCAGCAAGGATATATGCACATCTTTTATTCTGCTGAAGGCTTAAAACTGAGATTTCTGTGAAAGGGGGAAGGCATAAAAATTAAATGAATTAATTTATTAAATTGAAAAAGAGCAATAAATTTATCTAAATATTTAAAGATACACTTAGATATTAAGATTCTGAAGGGGAAAAGTTGCTTACTGAATCCTGGTTCCAGCTGGGAGAGTGTTAATTTTCTTCCTAGTAACTGTATTTTGGATTTAGTATGAGAATACTGCCGGTGACACTGGTGGTTTAGTTGTTGCTAAGTAGTGCTTACTCCAAATGAAGGCTTTTCCAGTTTCCCATGCTCTGCCAGCAAACAGGTACCCAAGGAGCTGGGAGGGAGCGCAGCCAGTACAGCTGACCCTGTTGCCTTTTTGAGGCTGACCTCTGGCTGACTGGCAGACAGAGCAAAAGGATAAAGTAGATATTCATTAAAAGGCCTCAATGGGGACACTTGGGCAGCACAAGAGCCTGGCTGGACTGCACTTAAGATGGCCCAAAATGGTCACAAAGTGGACGACTGATCATGAGGTGCCACACTTTGATAAGTTCTGGTCCATTAGCATATTAGAGTTAATTGTCCAATTATAGCTTCAGGTTATGAAGCTCCATTGTCCTGTTATTTTTCTTCTCACTTCACCATTGTCTTCGTTCTTGGACCTGAAATTCATATTGGTTCTCCTTTGTCCCAAGCTAGAAAAGAAATTGTTTTGTCTCCGTAGTCTGTGAAGAGAGCTTAGTAGCACTTAATATGAAACCCAGAACTACCCACCAAAACAGCACAGGATCTAAAAAATATAAAAGCTAAAACTTAAGGCATCATTTCCTCTCTTTAGAGGCTTGACAAGGTCTTTACCTTGTTGCGTCTTCTACTTCAGGCATCAACCCAGGCTGGCCAGAGGGATATTCCACACCCCAGAACATCGTGCTCAGTAAATAAACAGGGGGAGTTGGCCAAGAGCTGCTGATCACTGCTTGGGGATGAACTGGGCATCAGTCAGACAGAGGTGAACAGTTCTATTGCGCATCACTTGTGTTTCTTTTTGTTTAGTCCTCTCTTTTTTCATCTCCATTCTTCATGTTATTGTGTAAATTCGGGAGGTTTGAGGGTTGTTTTTGTTTTGTATTGGGCTTTTTTAATTATTAATTTGTTCTTAGCCCACAGTTTGTTTCCTTTTTCTGATTCTCCTCCTCACCTCACTGGGGAAGACAGAGTGGATGAGTGGGTCTGTGGTACTCAGTTGATAGCTGGGTTAAACCATGATAAGCACATCAGATGAAAAATTACAGAAAAAAAAAATCTCTGCCAAAAAGGGTGCTTTCCAAATATTTTACTGAAGAAACTACAGTGTAAATTTGCACAAAAATGCAAATAGATTTCTGCCTTTTCTGTGAGACTGAGCCTTTTGCTGCACCATCCTATGCAGGAAATTGCAGTATATGATCAGTGTACAAAAGTATAAATTGACTGTATTTATAGATTATAGTTATGTAAGAGAGGTTTGTTTTCTGACCTGCTGTTCCCTGAATGGAGCTCATCATGATCACTATGAGCAATCAAGTGGAGTTCTGCTGAATACAGTTTTGCAGGCAGGACTTCCTGATATCAGCTAGATAAAAAACAGCTTAGCAGCTGGAGGTGATGACTACTGAATCCATCATTCCCTGATTCCCTTATCACATACCCATGCTCCTGCAAAAAGATACAACCAAATCACTCAATTTATGACCTGACCAATAGGAATTTTAACTATTGATAATAACATTACAATTTCTAATTACAGCAGTGATTAGAGGCTTCTAGAAAATCAAACTGACAGTTTGGGTGCATTTGACTTTAGCTATCAGAATTCTCATGTTACTTGCTGTTTATTTATTTCTGCAGAGGTCTAGAAGAAAGAGAGATCAGGTAGTGAGGGGAGGAACATCAGGAATAAGTTCTACAGCCATGTGAGTGCGTTTTGAGTAATAACATAGGGCTCCATTTATTGGATGAGGTACTCAGCTTTGTAGGACTCTGTAGCTATGAGAAGGTGCCACAGGAGAATTTGCACTCATCATCTGTTAAGGCATTTGGTCACTGTGGTATCTAAAAGCAACATCACAATAAGAGATCTTTCTTTCATCCTAGTACACTCGTCTGCTCCCTGCCACACCTGCCCAGCCCACAGATATTTCTGAAGCGCTTAGGAGACTCCAGAGAAGGGAAAGTTCAGTTTGAAGGAACTGAGGAATTTTTTTCTCTCTGTAATAGTCATCCTCTGCATCTTTTATTGCCTGCCCTCAGAGTTAGCCTAATGAACCAGAGACTGGGAAGTGGAAATGCAACATCCTGCCAATGGAAGATCTTGGCTTGAATTGCCGGATAAGTAAACCATTAAGAATTGGAGGCAAACAGTAAAATTACAGGATATACATTGGATTTTCTTGAAAATTTTAAAAAATAATACATTTCTTCTTTTTGTTGATTTACTGGACACTCTTATGACAAAGACTAAACATAGAAGAAACACATAAAGCTGTACTTTCTCCAAGCAAAAATACCGTTTAAGAGTTGTTTTATTTTCCTGATTCCTGATTTCTTTCACCTAACACAATCCTAAAACAATTGAAAAAACCTGAAATATATGCTTGTGTATAATGCTTGAACAGATGTTTAAAATGAGCAGGGGATTTTGGGTGGCTGGATATCGAGCAATGTAGTCACCCAGGTAAGCAGAACACATGACTTGTTTGTCAGCAAAACCAGACAGTTTGATCCTTATGCATTAGTTCTGATAGCAAAGGAGCTGGTCCTTTGTCTGGTCTCCCCTGACTCTAATTAAAAACTTCTTATTGCCTTGGGGACTCTACTCCTCTATAAACTTGCTCTTTTCAGCAGCAAAGAAGCAGCTGTCAGAAATGAGCACTGCTCTTGTTTCTGTTTCTCTCTTCTGGTTTCTGTGTCCCCCCAGCTAGTAACAAAGAAGCAGGATGTTGCAGACAACAGCAAAAAGATCTGAGCCCAACTTTCTCTTCCCCTATTTTTCAAAAATTGTGATTTAAAGGTCACCTTAGTTGCAGATATGTTTGTAGCTGTCTTATTTCCTTTGCTACATGGAGTTTAGCCTGATTTGTCATCCAAGATCTTAGTCATTTGGATGAGAAAATCTGTAGTACATTTTGTATTCTGGCTAAGCTCCAGGTATATCCTGCCTGACTTAATTTAGTCAGTGCCACCAACAGACTGATAGAGCTTTTGCTTCCTGTACTTCAATTTGGTATAGTGTTGTTGTCCACCACTAAATCTGCCAATTCTAGATGGTCACTGGGCAAAATGGTAGTGGCTGAAAAGGCAGGCCCTTGGCCATCCCCACAACACCCAGCAACACAGTGCTGGCTGGTGGTCTGGCCTTACTGTCTTGGGGGATGTTGTTGCCAAGGTCCCTAGAAAGCTTTCACAAGGATGGCAGATGCATAAACTGTGTCCAGATTGGTTTTTGAGCATGAAAATTGCCTCATGTTTACCTTGCTTGGAAAGAGGTTTGTAAAGCAGGAAGGACTATAAGAGAAATACTACAAGGAAAGCTCCATCTATAGGCAGGAAGAGACATAAGTTAATTTTGAAAGGCATCAATAGTTTACTAGGTTTCCTATTTGCATATTCTGTAGCCCACTCAGTGATGCCTCTCAGGGTTTGGCTGAAGTCTGTGGCAGAGATTAGTGGCTGAGGTTTCTCACACCTTGGTATCGGTCTTACTGTAGAAAATAGAATTAACTGAGGAACAGTGAGGTAAATACATGAAATGTTATTATAAATTGAGAAAGAGCAAGGGGATAGGTGGGGAATACAGAGTTGGAAATATGGAAAGTGTGTTTAAAGCAGTCTGGAAAGCAGTGCATACAAGAATGAGATGCCTGTGCTTTGAAAGTCATTCTTCACAGTGAAATCACATTCTGATTTGCATTTTGTATGGAGTAGTTCTTTATTATTTTATAAACTCAAAAAAGTTCTCCAAGTGTGTTTAAGAAGTTACATTACTTCTAAAAATCCTTTATTTTATTTATATAGCTATTTTTATACTGAGAGTTCTCTTTTTTTTATTACGGTAAGCTTGAATTTAGGCCTGAACAGATGGTAGTAGAGCTAGCTTAGGTGAGTTACAGCTGACTGTTGGTAGCAATTTTGATTTTTTCTGTCTTTGGACCAAAGTTTTCAAAAGCATTTTAACTTTCAAAAGTTAGTATTTTTTCAAAGGTATTAACTGCCTGTATCTACTTGAATGTGCTTATGTCTGGATGAAGCACATTCTAATATTAGGCTAAAAACTTGGATTTGGGCTTAATGTGCTGGCAAGTTATGAGCTGATGCTGGAATGATCCTACAAGGGTCCACTTGAAAAGCTTCGTTTTTTGGCTTTATATAGTGAAGTATGATTGCATTGGATGCTGAGCTGTGGAAATAACATTGCTGTGGGACAGACAAAGTGAAGGGCTTCCAGACATGCTGAGGAGCTCAGCTTGAGGTTTTGGATTTCTCTCAAGCTCTTGATGAGCTCATTGGACACAGCCAGCAGGAACTGAAAGCAGTGAGTGCCTCATCACTTACTTAGTGGGGGCAGAGGCGACCCAAACAGTCCGTGCAGAACAGATTAGCCTGGAAAGATTCCCAGGAATGAAAAGTATAAAAGCAGAGATTATACCTCCTTCCAGCAGGGTGGTGGAGAAGGCAGGCCTTGAATTCCCCCTTCTAGCATGTGCTCTGAGGATAGACATGGCAAGAAGTGCTCTCCTGCATGGAGTGGCCTTGCTTCTTCCTTCTGAGGTGTTTATGCTGGCCAGTGTTGAGACTGCCCAGCCAGCTCCTGCTAGGCCAAAAAATAGTCTCTGCAGGAGGCTGCTTCTTTAGGCTGGGAAAATGTGCTTACATTCCAGAGCTGAGGGGTTTGCTAAAGAGTCTGTAGCTAGCAAATGTCAAATGCTTTAGTTTCTGATGGGACTTTGGAAGATTTTGTGAGCCTATGAAGAGCACAATCTGTGCTATTCATCTGAGAATTTTAAGTGACAGGTTCATGGGTTCTGAAATCATAGTCTGTGGATTTTTAAAAGCTCTTACATTCTATATTGGAATATTGCTTCTGACGGAAAGAAATCTTTATTTTGACTCTAGTGTGTATTAGGAGATTTCCCATGCTTACAGGAAAGAGCTTTGCAATGTTTTGTTTGGGAAACCTAGTTCTGCTGCACTTAGCACAAGCAGTTTAGTAGTATTTCTGCCCTCATTTGTCTTTGAATAAACCAGAAAGAAAACAACACAAGGCTTTATTTTCCAGTATCTCTGATGTTGAGTTGAAACTTCCAGTTTAGATGAATATATTTTGGAAGAAGAGAAGAGAGAAGAAAAAGTTTGGAGAGCTGAGTTGTTCTTTGGCATGTAGGGTGAAGGTTGGAGGTTTGGAGGTTTTAACCTCTGTGGAAACCCCTGTGCCAGTCATTGGGAAGCAAAAGCCTGTGACATATCCCACAGCTACTGAGCAGGCATCTAAGAGGAGTTACTGGATGATGGCTGACCCTTCAGAGGACAGAGAACCCCTCCTGCTTTGATTGCTCACACATCACAGCCTGGATGATCATGCATGTTTTCCCTGTGTCAATTGTTTCTCTGGGTAGTAAAACAAAGCAATGGCTCCTATAGGAAGGGATGATGATCTTCAGGGCCAGATTGGTAACCCTTGGGATGCTGCTGAAAAGGAAATACTTAACCTGCTATGTGGATGTTGACCACCCCTATCAGTTTCCCTTGCATCCTCAGTGGTTGTCACAAGCTATTACAATCCAGTCATTGAAAATATTTTTCTGCTATTTTAAAAATACATACTTAAATGTAATTTTTTAAATTAGGTCCCTACCAGGGATTTTTGAGAACCATGTTTTGGTCCAGGACAAATTAATCAAGGTACAAACTATAGAATAAACAAATTTGAAATGAAAATGCAATCAAGTATTAACTTCGAAAGCACCAATGATTCTGCTGTAATGAGTTTATCTTTGTGCCTGCAAGCAGTCTTCTAATGGAAAAAAAAAGTATTAAATTGTGTTTATGACCTTTTATGGCATTTCCAGCATTTCATTGCCTAATAACATTCCATGTTAGAGAAAAATCTGTGTCCTTGCATTTAAGCATGAGAATGTTTCTCTGATGTTCAAGAACTCATTTTAAAATGAAATTTTACAGTCCTTGCCACCATTCATTTGTAGAGCCTAGCAGGATTTTATTAAAAATACTTTCTAATGTGTTTGTGATAATTTATGCTTCTTTATCCAAACAACTGAACATGCAATTTAATTTAGAGAAGCCTGTGATGATTTTGAAAAAAAAAAAAAAAAGCAAAAGCCGAGTTTCTTCTGCAAGGCAATTAATATAATGAAACTTGTTCTGAGATTAAGGGTAGATCCTGTATCTATATCACATTTTTGTAATTTTTTTTAGGTAGTGACTTAAACTCTATAAACTTTATTAAAAGATTCTAACTTTATAGAGTTTTTCTGGTTATAATTTTCTGGATTTTTTTCAACCTACCCACTGTGTTGTAATACAATGTTAATAATACATGATATTTTCATTTTATTTGGTAATGTGTACACATTTAAAATAATGGAAGAATAGTTCTCCAGGACTCATTGATGATTCACTGCAATGCTGCACAGTGTACTTGTAATTCATTTCTAATATCATCTGCAGCTGTTATAATGGTGCAGTGTACATTTGCAGGCTGAGATCACTTGGAAATAAAAACAAGATGTAAAATCTTTCCAAGTAGTAAATAAGCAAAGAACGATGTTCTTTGTGCTCTTTACTGCAGATGCTTTTACAGTTGCTTCAAAATACCTTAGGACCTACCTAGTAGTTTATAGGTAATAATATCCAATTAAACTTTATCATTTTCCTCCACACATTACCTCCCTGAAACAGTCAGGGGGATGGAGAACCAAACAGAGCATGTGTAGGGTTTTTTTTTGTTGATTCAGTGTCAATAAATTATCTCTGGTACTGGATTGCTGCCAACTGAATTATTTATTTTCTTTTTCTTCCTTTTCCCCTTCAGGAGTTAGAAAACAATTTATTTTTTAAGGAGACTGGGAGTAGAGACAGCTAGCAATGATATAGGAAAATTACCCTCACTCAATCATGCATCTTGCACAATTTGTTACAGCTATTTCCAACATATTAGTGAGTATTTATTTTAATGGTTGTTGCTGACACTTGTAAGGACTGGGTACTGTTCATAACTACTTGTAACCGTGTCCACAGTACGCCTTCTGTGCGTGTAGGTGTTACCACAGACTTATTTTTAATTCTACAAATGTCATTGTGGGTTTCTGAGAGCTAGTTTTTCTACCCTAGTGATTTCCTCTGCCTCCTCTTGGCTCCTGCTGGGTTTGGAAGCGGGCATGTGCCACGACTCAAGCTGTCACCCTTCAGCTGTCCCCTTGTCCTGCCACAGCAGTGCACAGAGTGCACGGCCTCCGACTGCTGCTGGGGCTTGGGCACTCCTGGCACTGGGACTTCTCAAGGAGAAGCCATTGTTTCAGCAGGAACTGTGGCACCCACAGTGTTCATTAGACATTTTATTGGGAAGATCTAAGATACTCTATTGCAGAACTCACCTGCTGGTGTGTGTAAGAATGGTTTGGAAAAGTTTCTGATTGCAAGCTGAAGTTTCTGAACTTGAAACTGGGCTCTTTGTGGCTGCCAATCCCCAGTGTGCACATTTTGGGGCAAAAGTCTTTGTTCTCTGAGGCTTTTCTCACTAGGGACTTGATGTTTGGTAGTATTTACATTTTAAACTGTCCTGATTAGAAGTCAGAAAATCAGGAATGTGGCATTTTTTCTGCTTTCTGCCTGGCTAAATATACGGCCGCTTTATTAAAACAGACCTGTGGTTTAAGCTGTTTTGTCACAGTGGGTTTTGTCAGTAACAAAAGACAAGGTGAAGTCACATCATTAGGGGGCAATAATATTGCAAGTTTGACAAAGATGATTTGTGCAGATAGAAAATAGTGTGTGAATCATAAACAGCTGAGGAGAATAAATCATGGTAGGGCAGAATGAAATGCACTGCATATTCTTATGGTGCCTTAGAAAGGCTGGCCTGGAACAGAGACTAGACAGAGCAAAAGGATAAAATAGGTATTTATTAACAATGGATGCACCATGGGCAATGCAAGAGCCCAGCCGGGCTACACCCAAGATACCCCAAAATGGTCACAAAATGGACGACTGATCATGGGGTCCCACACTTTGGTAAGTTCTGGTCCATTAGCACATTGGAATTAATTGTCCAGTTATAGCTTCAGGTTGTGAAGCTCCATCCTCCTTTTTTTTTTCTCCCTTCAATTCACCATTGTTTTTGTTCTTGGGCCTGAAATTTGTATTGGTTGTCCTTCATCCCAAGCTAGAAAAGGAATCGTTTTGTCTCCCTAGTCTGTGAAGAGAGCTTAGTAGCACTTAATGTGAAGCTTAGAACTACACACTAAAACAGCACAGAATCTAAAAAATATAAAAGCTAAAACTTAAGGCGTCGCTTACGTATTGTTTTCTTGGTCAGACAGAATTCCTTCTAATATTAAAAACCATGGAAAACTATTTTGCTTTTTCAAGAGTAGGGTGAACAGCATGGAGTAATAAAGAAATTATAATACAGAGAAAAAGCATTATTTATTGCAGTGCTAAATAGAGATAAATGAATGATTGTGCAGATTATGAGAACATGAATCACTGAAAAGCAGTATACCGAAACTGTGGTGCACTTAGTGGAAGTGTGGTTTCAGGGCTAGAGCTCCTTAGGTGTAGCCAGAAATCAGATATAATGGTAAAGTTTTAGGGTGTTTTAGTTTAAGTTGTATAACATTTACACTTGCTTCATTTGCACGTGTGGAAAGAGTCTGGATCGATTTTTTTATTGAATAGCAGTTTACTCAGGGATTTTGACTGCACCAGGCGGATGCTTTTCCAATATAATTACATTAAAAGTAATAAATTGCAGTAAATCTGATTCCCCCGAACTTAGTTCTTTGAGAATCAGTAGTATTTTAATAAACTAAATATATTGTTATCTCTTCCATTGGGGTTTTTCATTTGAGCTATCTGAACACACTATGTGAACTGAGCAGATCTGACTGTAACATTTTAAACTTATTGTATATCATATAGTTTGCCACAATATGCAAGGATATGATGTTTTGGGGCAAACTATAGAATTCTTATCATTTTGATGTGGTTAATTACATGTAAAGTTATAAGCTTAAGGTATTCCATTCATTTTGGCAAAGATTCATCAGTGCATGAAATTGTAGAGAACACCCTGGATTTTCATACATGAAATTTCCTGCCTTACTGCATTTCAAGAAATCCTTCTCACTTGTATTTCCCTTTGTAATTGTCTTGCTATAGGAATAGTAGTGTGTTCAGAGGCAGTCATTTAATTGTGATAACATGACAGTAATATTTTTTTCTTTTGAGCAGATCTGTCTGTTTCTCTTAGGTTTTCAAGGAAGTACTTTCCTATAACAAATGCCACAGGCTGCAGAATCCTTAATGTTAGATGATGCTTTAAGAGATGGGCAGCCAGTGAATCAGAAATGCTGATCCTCCCATGCCAAGCTGGAACTTTGATTAGTCATTAGCAATAAATGTGTCATACAAAAACATCTTCCCCACTCATAGATAAATATTATGTGTCATGCCTGTCTCTTTTGAAGCAATCCCTTCCCTTCTTTGCAAAAATGACCAGCAGCCAGCATGTGGCAGAATGGAAGCAAGCAGTAGAGTGGCCCATGAAATATTATGTCTATTATGTAAGGATGAAGGACATGGAATAATACATATATCTAGTGCCTTGCATAGACAGCAATAGCTGCAGTTTATCTAGGTCAATCTTTTTAATATCAATTTTTCTCACAGTGCATCCTATTTCCTAGTGCATAATTTAGGCTGAGTCGTTTTTCTTTAAGTCCCATTCAGCTGTGGCATCTCTCACTGAGGTGAGCAGCCCATTATCAGTGCATTTTCCAGGTGCTTTTTCAAGTGATCTCTTTGCTCCCAGAGCCACAGGTGGTGCCAGGCTGCCGCCAGGACTGTTTGGCCCCACATGGAGAGCTGAGGCAGGTCCACAGGACAGGGCTTTAAAGTGCAGGCTTCCCACCAGCATCCAGCCCTCGGGGAGGACAGGGCTGTGCCAGTGCAGGGAGGGTGACAGAGCCCTGCAGGGAGGGTGACAGAGCCCTGCAGGGAGGGTGACAGAGCCCTGCAGGGTCCCCACACCTGAACATCCTTGGGGGCAGGAGCTCGCAGGTGACGCGGGGTGGGATGGCTGGGCCAAGGTGCCTCTTGCCCTTCTCTGAGTGGAAGTACTGGGCATGGAAAACTGGAACCTGGAGGACAGCAGCAAAGAATGACTCTGCTGGCCAGGAGGGATGATAGGCTGCATAAGCTTTGATGCTGTAATATACTTATAGATATTTATTTATAAGTATAAACGAGCTGTTGATCACAGTAATTGTATAAACATTGATTATTTATTTTTGTCATGTTTTTCAGCTATTTTTGTGTAATATAATTGCATTTTAACAGTGATAACAATGTGAAAAAATCAGTTGTATTCTGAACAAAATCTAAATTCACAAGAGGCCTATTTTACAGTTTGATTTTAATCCTTAACTGCTTGATTTACTTTCTATTTAATAGGAAATCCATCATGTTCTCAAAGAGCAAGTACAGAAAATTTTGAGACAGGGTAAAAAAGGAAACCACATCATGCAGAGAAATAATGAACATGAACCCCTGATTTAAATTCAAAGCTCAATTCAGCATTAGCTATAGAGCTGCAGCTGGCACCTCATAACACTGAAGCAGTCAGTGGAATTTATCCTCAATGTCCACAAAGGTAGTTATAAACTTTCTTTAGAGCTTCCTTTCTCTTCAGTGCCTGCCCATGGATCTAGGCCTTTTGCAGACTTCCCAGTAGCCCTGTTTCCCTGGGTGTGTGGAAAGTTCAGTAGCAAACCTGCAAACATTCCGTGTATTCAGCTCTCTGCAGCTGTGCAAACAGCACAATGCATTTCCAATACTCTGCTTTAAACATGCTCATGGATAATTGAACTTCAAAGCAACAGCTCTGCTAATTCTTTTATGAAGATGCAAATTACTAGTGTGACTTCTCACCAGACTGGGAGCTTATTGGAACAATCAGTCTGATCTAAATCCTCCCCAAGGCAGGAGCACAGTTGGGGGTATTTCTGCAAGTCTAATCCATACTTTGCTCACTGGCAGGGTGCAAAACTAATAGTAGCCTGGAGTCAGCAAAGTTTTCACCTTCAAATCCCAATACTCGAGTTACCTCCCCTAATAATCTGCATTATTCTGGTATTATGTGCAGGGATCAGGCATCAAGACAAAAGTTTAAACAAGAAAAAGAAACCAAGGTGTTTACCAAGATTTAATATGGAAAGATGGAGTATTTAATAAATTCAGCTTTTTCTTTCAGCAAAACTATGCTTAGTGGTTGCTAAAATATGTGACATATTTGGCTACAGTATACATATTTTCTAGTATATTTTTAAAAATTATCCTTAACTTGATAAATGCTTGGCATCTTCTCCTCTGACCATTACCATTCTACTGCCAGCTTTTAAGTGAAAGGTTGAAAAATACAGTATGTTCCTCAAAGGCAGCCAAGGCAAATTACCATCTTGTTTTCCAGTTCACAGATATGAAAGTTTAACTTCTAGCAATTGGTAAGTCCAAGTCTAATTAATTCAATATGGAAAAATAAGTCCCAAGAGGACTAAATAGCTTTGGTTATGCCTTCACAATTATGCTTATGTCCACACATGCACCTAAAAAGAGCTGAAGTAACACTTTTTTTTTAAAGCAAGATATTGTGAACACTTGTAAATTAGTGCAAATTTCAACTTCAAAATGCAATTTAAATTTCCCTGGAAGACCACATAAAAACTTATTTCCTATATTTTCAAATAGCTGCTTATTTGTGATACGAGAAGAGAATCTTTTTTTCAGCCAGTGGTAAGGATCTGTGGGCTGACATTTTGCACTTTCAAGGTCTTTCCATCTGAAATGCATGTGTGTGTGTGTGTAGAGGGAACTGTCTGTTCTCCAGTCTAAAACATGCCTGGGTTTTTTACAAGCTTTGACAAGTTGGAAACTTCTCAAAGGGAATTACAAACAGGACAGCTGTGCTAATTTTGGGAGGGGCATAGTTAATTTTCTTCACAGCAGCTGCTCTGGGGCTGTGTTTTGGATTTGTGCTGAAAACAGTGTTGAATACCCAGGGATGTTTTAGTTATTGCTGAGCAGCACTTACACAGCATCAAGACCATTTCTGTTCCTCACTTCACCCCACCAGTGAGGAGACTGGGGGTACACAAGAACTGGGAGGGGACACAGCCTGGACAGGTGACCCCAACTGACCCAAGGGTTATCTCAGACCATATGGAATCATGCTCAGCACATGGAACAGGGGGAAAGAGGAGGGAGGAGGGGACATTGAGAGTCATGATGTTTTGTTTTCCCAAATTCCCATTATGTGTGATGTAGTACTGCTTACCTGGAGATGGCTGAGCACCTGCCTGCCCATGGGAAATATGGAATTAATTCCTTGTTTTGCTTTGTTTGCCTGCATGTGTGGCTTTTGCTTTATTTCTAAAACTGTTTTTATCTTATCCCATGAGTTTTCTCACTTTTACTCTTCTGATTTTCTCCCCCATCCACCAGGGAGTAGTGAGTGAACTTCTGTGGGATGCTTAGTTGTCATCTAGAGTGAAACTACAATAGCCCTTTTTGGGGCTCATTTTGGGGCTCAAAGGGTTCAAATAGCGACAGGTTTGATTGGAATGTGCTAGATGGAATTTATAGCTGTTATTGCTGTTTGGCTAGTAATTGGCAGACTCCTGTGCTTGCCATGGGGCTCACTGGCCTCACTCTGCATTAGTCTAGGGCTCATCAGTGGCTGCTTTGTGCTTTGGCTGCAGCTGCAGCCTGTGCTGCTGGTCCCCTCCCTCTGGGACATTCCGAGCCCGGCACTGGCAGTGGCCTGGGCTGGCACCTGGCCAGGGCAGTGCTGCTGCAGAGACATGCTGGAATTCCAGTGGGGACACGAGCCTCAGGGACTGTGACCTGTGGGTGAGGCCACGGTGGGACAGGTATACCTGGGAGTGCCTGTGGCCATGGAGAGCCCACCCCAGAGCAGGTACATGTGGGAGTGTTTGTGGCTGTGGAGAGCCCACCCCAGAGCAGGGACATGTGGGAGTGTTTGTGGCCATGGAGAGCCCACCCCAGAGCAGGTACATGTGGGAGTGTTTGTGGCCGTGGAGAGCCCACCCCAGAGCAGGTACATGTGGGAGTGTTTGTGGCCGTGGCTGTGTCAGTGCCGCAGCAGGGGCACACCAAGGCCGGGCCCGTGCTGCAGCAGGGGCACCTTGAAGCACCAGTGCCTGCTCAGGAGGCCATGCTGGAGCACCTCGAAGTGTGTGGCCATGGAAAAACCCCCAGCAGAGCAGGAACACCCTACAGGGACTGCAGCCAGGGGCAAGGCTGTGTCAGGCAGATCTGCTTTCTGAGGGGACAGTGGCTGTGGGTGAGGCCGTGCTGGAGCAGGTCTGTTTTTGAGGGCTCTGAGGGCCATGGATGTTCTGTGCTGGAACAGCTGCCCCTCAGAGCCACTGTGGCTGGGGATAAATCCAGGCAGCAGCAGGCGTGTCCCTGAAGAGCCTGTGGCTCACAGAAATGGCTCCTCTTGGGGCAGGCACAACCCTGAGGGACTGCAGAGTCTGGGTAAGTCCAAGCCAGAGCAGGGGTAAGGGGAGGAGTTCAATGCAGTGTTAAACATGAGGGTCTAGTCCAAGGGAACTGGGAGTGGACATTGTAATGGAAACAGCTTTAAATTGTTGAATTGCATTGTATGGAATTACTGTAGCAGGAGCCACCTGAACCAAAGGTGGGCAAGCCTTACATGAAGCAGCCCAAGTGCTTAGTTGCTGTCTGGGATTAAACCATGACAATCTCAAAGGGTGAAGAACAGAATGAGAATTTTATTTCATGGGGTGGATGTGGCAATAGAGGTACTGCTGACAGCTCATTGGTTCATACATTACTTACACTAATACTGGGGCAGGAACAGATTGTCTTGTATAGTACCATTGTCCCCTTTGAAAGTCAGATGTTACCAAGGTGAAAAAAACCTCTCCCCACTGTGCAGTGCCAGTTCTGTGCATTAGAGCTGGAGTGCTACTGAGCAGGCACAGAGAGCAGGAGTTGGACAAAGCAGTATGTACCATTTACTTATTTATTAATTATCTCTATTTTTCTCCTCTCTACTCTTTAATTAGAGAATCTTTGCATTTTTAATTTTACCTCCTTGTGCTCCATTTCCCAATCTTTTTTTCTCTACTGTTATTTCCTCTGGAAAATTTTTTCCTGTTCATTTTTTCCACATTTTTGAAGCAAAAAATACATCAGACATGCTTTCAGTTTGAAGAGAACTTTAAAACACGCAGACTTTAAGGGATTTCTGGGCTGATGTGGATTTACTTCTTTCTTTGGTGAGGTGGACAGGGTAAACCAGAGCATCTGGCTGGTCAGACAGCCTTGGCAATCAGGGGAGGTGCTGTCACCAGCAAAAACCAGAATGAAGTAAGAGCAGCCTGGTGGGACCTGCTCACTGGAGCTAAAAAAGGCACTCTAACCTCATAACTAACTACTGCCACCATTCCTCTGCCTCACTGATGGAAACAGAAATACCTTAAACATAATCTGAAATTTTCCTAAGCCTTGATATTTGGTAGATGAACAAGAGAAATCTGTGAGTGATAGAAAGCTCAGAGTAAGAGGCCTGATCTTGTAGTGTCTTACTAGCAAGCAGGAAGGAGGTGAGTGATGGTGACCTTCAAAAGCTACATGGGAACCCTGATGCAGCTTCCCTGGTAGGGCAGTGCCATGAAAACCAATCATGTGAGCTAGGGAGAGGCAAATCAGGAGGTGGTGATTGCCAGTGCACTCCCCAGGAGCTGGCACAGGGCAGGAATGTGAGTGAGTATCCCACTGCAAACACACGTGCTCTTGCACCCCTTTAGGAGTTTACCATGCCACCAAATTATCCTCTTAATAGAAAGGAAATGCTAAAAGCGAGTGCAGCCATGTGCAAGCATCCCTGAAAGACATGGCCTGCTGGCACTTCTTTAAATCTGGCATTTAAAATTGCTCAGACAGATGGAATGAAAGTATGTAATAAAATGTGACATTTTATTTTATCATCTATATTTGTTAAGTGAATTCTTCTGATCTTTCCCACTTCCAGTAGCACTGAGTGTGAGTCAAATACTGACAATTTGCAGTTTGCAAAAACCAACTCCAGGGGTCAGACAGAAAAACAATAAGGAATAATTAATTACAGGATACACATTCATCCACAGAATCTGGTTATGGTGTGTGACAACTCAGCCTAACAGAATAAAAGACATGATTCCAAAAAGCCACAGCTGTATAGGCAATGTTTGCAGACTAATTCTCAGTCTACTTTTTAGTCTTCCTTGTATATATATTTCTAAGTATCAAGGTTTTAATAGGAATTCAGAAGAAAAAATATATTTATTTTCCTCTGTCTGAGTTAGTTGCACTTGTTTGTTTTGGTGTGCAAAATATACCTTCCCTTGGTACTCTTCAAAGCCCAGCTCCCTTAGATACACCTTGTATCCCTCTCAGTGCTTCTCTCCCTGCTGCCCTAGACACACTCCCAGAGCTTCTGCAGAGCACAGGTACAGCTGGCAGCTCTCAGACTGCAGCAGATTGCAGTTCACTTCCAGTTTTGTTGCTCAAGAGGAGCAAACCCTGAGGGTCAGCACTCTCAGCTTAGCATTGCTAATGAAAGGAGGAGGTGGAAAACTGACATAAGCACAGACTGAGCCCTGATGCTTTGAAAGATTGCCCCCATCCCTCCTTTTACGATTTGGTCAGGGACCTCAGGAGCCGTTACATCACTTAATGTTCATTTAGTGCTACATTGGGAATATTAAGCAGTAAATGACTGAACTTTTAATTTGCAATAAAATTAAAAGCAGTCTTCTCACTGCAAGAGAAATGTCATTGAGAACTAATTTAGTATCTGACAGTATTTTGCAAACAGCTTTACTGCAGTTTATAGGTAACATTTTTATAGGACCTAGCCCTGAGTTTGCAATGAGTACTTGTTCCTGCTACAAACACAAACAGCCTCCACCCTAGGACAAAGCAAAATACCTGTGCAGAGGTAAATATTAATTCCACTGTGGCAGCAAGTAGGAGATCCAACTTCAGGGCAGAAACTACTGTGATCATGCTTTCTCAACAAAACTGAAACATACCTGGGTCTTGAAAGCTGACAATCTAAGGATTCCACTCTTTACATAGATCCTTACATCTGTGCCTGGAAACAACCATAAACTACTAAAACTTGTTGTCACTTTTTATTTCTGGCACCGGTTTTTCCACCAAGAAGCCAAAGTAGCCAAGAAAGTATTGCCACCTGCTTATGAGTTGTAGATATGTGACCACCCGATCCCATCAGGTTTCAAACTCCTGAAAGCTCAGCACCTCACCCCCCAAAATGTGGTATCCCTCATCCGTGGAAATGGAGAGGGGTCAGAACACCCTGGCTGCCCCTGATGGCTCAAAAATACATGGCTGAATATAAATGAAGCCTCTAGTTTGCCTTTCTCAGTCCAGGATCAGTGCTGCAAGGGAAACCCCAGCACTGTTGTTGCTCTTGGTATCAGTACTATCTATGGCTATGTAGAATCAGAGAACCATAGAATGGTTAGGGCTGGAAGAAACCTTAAAGATCATCTAGTTCCAGCTCCCCTGCATGGGCAGGGACACCTTCCACTAGACCACTATACAACCTGGCCTGGAACACTTCCAGGAATGGGGCATCCACAACTTCTTTGGGCAACTTGTTCCAGGGCCTCAGCATCCTCACAGAGAAGAATGTAAATCATACATAAAAAAACTTGTTACTTGGTGTAACCTATGCTGTTTGATGGTGCTGGGAAGCAAAGGCAGTAAATGGAAGAAGAGAGCATGACAGCCCATTGACTCTCATGTCCTTCCTTTCCAAGCAGTCTAAGAAATATTCACTTATTTGGTGGGTATTTTCTTCTATATCAGAACTTGTGAAGTGAACATTGGAGGAGCATTTTCAAGAAGCCAGTTGCAAGTGGGGACATTTTCAACAAGTGCACCAAACACCACATAGGAAGGAGAGCTTCCAGCAGGGTATGGGTGGATGAAAGTTGAGGTTTTGCCACTTGGGTTTTTGGTTGCACCTCTGAAAAATACTCAGACCAAGAACTATTTGCAAAAATCATTCAGCGACACATTTCAAATAATGAATATTTCAAGTGAATTATTATGGGCCATACTTGAATAGGAAAAAAGCAAAACAGTTGATTAATTATTCATGCAGCTTTAGCACTGATGTAATAAATATTACATGGTGTCAGAGGAAAATGAAGAATTTTGAAATGAAGAAAGAAATTAACTATGAAGGAAAAGTACCTGAAAATTGGAGAAGGTGAATACAAAGATTTGAGATATGTGAATAATAATGAGGAGACTTAACAGGGCAAAATAAAAAGGGTGACAACTCTGAGTCACTTAAAGAGGCAAAATATTCTTCCTCTTTAATTCTTTCTCTACAGAGAATACACAAACTTCCCAAACCTCCTTCAGCTCTGTCTAAAAACAAAAGGAGGGGAAAAAAAGAAGACCCCCCTAGAGTCAGCCAGGTGGGAACATATCTAGATCTGGCTAAGGGAGTTGCATGATCAGAGGTACTGATTTACAAAAGGGCTGCAATATTTGGAGAAAAATGCCATTTTTAATATCAAATACTGTCTTATTTATTTTGCAAAGTGACTTTTCTCAACAGCTTAATACTGAAGTAGGACAACAGGATTTTGTATTTCTTAAGGACAGAATCTCTAAGGCTTTTTTTGTGCTTTGGATACACATTCAGTAGCTTTAGCTGCTGTGCCACTGATCACATCTGATTGGTCAGTCAAATCTGCTTTGACATGCTGCATCAAGGAGCAACAGTGTTAATTACAGTTTGTTCTGCTCAGATGTAGTGTGTACAGATTCTCATTAGTCTTATCAGCTGATTCTTCATTTTAATATTCAAAAAAACCCACATTTTTTAAAATTATATTTTTGTGTGAGAGAGGAATTTAACCTTCTTTTTCTTCCAAATGTATTCCTATTGACCTCTCTTTTATAACAGCAAGTAGAAAATAGAAGAAAGAAGCTGAAAAACCCACTCATATTCCAAACAGATTTTTAAACAAATTTTTTTCTAAAGTAGAAATGGGGACATGTTATACATTTTTTCTCTATTGACAATGGACTTGGGCTTCTTTTAACCTCAGAAGTAACATATCAAAATGAAATGTTTTACGTTCGTCATTTCCGTAAATGTCTCATTTACAAAATCTGTCATGGGCACACCAGTTGCCTCCTCATTGGACATTTACCAGCCTTGGCATATCAATCCATCTCTTGCACATCTGCTCAGAAAATGTAATTAGTTATGCCCATATGCTGCAGAAGTACATGATAAAACTTAAGAAACAGAAAAGGCCAAGAGACTTGACAGCCTTTCTCCTTCCTACTCTGTGCATTTTGTTGAAGACTTAGGAAACTGAGACGCTTTTCTTGCCCTCTGCCACAGGGTGGGGATAAGCAACTTCCAGAGATAAGGCAAAACAATGTATAGTTTGTTCTAATAATGATCACTTTGGAACAATAATTTATGGTTTAAAAATACATAGCAATCTCCAAAAAGGCACACCTTCTTTCCCTGGTCATTAAAATACTATGAACATATCTTTGCAAGGAAATGTTAGATAAGATATACAAGGAACCTCATCAGAAGTTTTGACATGGGAGTCCAAGATGAGAGGCTCTTGCTACACCAAATGACACTCATATGTAGCCAACATAGAAATTCTCAGCTTGTTGATCAGATTTTTGGCAGCTCTGCTCAAGTTTGCTGTCAAGTGGCAAATGAGAGAGGGACTTACAGTCCAAAATGGAGCTCTGCTTCAGCAACCAAAAGTTGGTTCAATGGCAACTTTGTGCCACTGGCTTGTGGGTAGAACTATTCAATGTTCATCAGTGTTCAGCCCCTGCATCTACTGGATTTGTCTCTGCAAAAGGGATGAGCAGAGGGCTGGTGTAACTCCCTTGGACTTCATTCAGGATCCGTTTTTTTCACAAGACAATAGTAATTATCTTGATATGGATACTGAAACAGAGCTGTTACAACTGTGATTTATCCATTGATCCCAGTTTCTTCAAAGCTCACCCCAAAGAATGAAATATACTCTGGATAGTTCTATCTCCATGGCAAGGGATTTGCAGCTTTTCTCAAAATCTGTTGAAATGAAACATTAGTTAAGTTTTTCACTGACAGTACATTATCAACCTCAGTTGGTGGCATGTTTAAAAGCCAAGATTACATTTCAATTCTCAAGAGATCTGAGTTTTCAACAGGACCTCACAGTGTGGATCAGAAACCACTGGCCACTAGTTAAATAATACAGAACAGAAAAAATTCTGAAAAGGCTGAATTCTGTTAACTGTTTTCACATTTCTTACTAAAATCCAAAACAATGTATCACTGTTCACTATGTGAACAAAGTCACGGTGATGTGGCATTACAGAAACACCATTTTAAGTTCATCTCTGACATACCACATTTAGTTGTGTATGTTGTTTAATGGCTGTACATTTTTCTTAAAAAAACCCAAACCCACTTTCATATTATTAGCATTCTTTTACTTCAGCAGGGGGTTAAAAATCAAAGCTGCTGCACCTCCAGCTGCCACCTTTTCTTTTAGGATTAAGTAGGAAAAAAGAAAAGCTCTCATAATTATAGAGATTTAGCTTTCTTTATAAACTGGCTATTTTAAGATCTGTTTACAAGATAACAATATGAAACATCATTCAAAAACAGTGTGAATTGATTACATTCTTCTGAAGAACATGCAGCAGTAGAATATGCATTTGTAGCTGTAACACTGCCCTATAATTAAGACTTTATTTCTTCCCTTCTAAACACGTTGCCACTGCTGAAGAACAACTGAGATAATTTAAATGAAACAATAGAAAATGCTGCCCCCTCCCCCCAGAAATCACCTTCCAACCTTGTAGAAAAAGGTGGCAGAAAGACTGTGGTCGCTGCCAAATATAGGAGTAAGTCAAGATATGGATTATAGTTTTCTACTCCTGTTTCTTTTCAATGAGAAAATTCTCCTCAAATACAATTATTAATTTGAATGTTGATCAGTTGGGAGACAGTCTTTGGTCTCTTCATTCATTTCCATGGATCCTGGAAACAGCATGGTGATGGTGTGGTCAGCAATCATGTTGGGAATGTTCATGTATCTCAGATTGAATGAACTAACCCAAAAACCCAAGAGGCACCATATAAACAGATTTGAATGCTTAGAATTACTCAGAGACTAATTTCTGCTCCGATCTTACATTTTTTTAAAAACTAAAATTAATACTAATAACTTAATAAAATAGCTCTACCACAAATAATGAATTAGAACAATCTAACACCTGGATCTGTGTTATTGGAAAGGGACTCCAAATGAAAGTCTTCAAAACCTTGCAGTCTATCAGTTCTGAATAAATACTTTTGATAAATGAGATGACATACTACAAAGCAGAGACGAAATAGTACTTTTTTTTCATAAAGGTCTTCCAGAAGACAAATGCTTCTAAGGGCAAATGAATATATATAGCAATAGCATTGATGAGCTTTGTCAAATTGCAGATGATTTTCCAGGCATGGAAGCCAGAATTCCCATGGCAACCCTCACAAACTTCACATACATATTCAGTGTAGGTAGCACCAAGCCATATAATGTAGGAACATTCAATTCAAGTTAAGGGTTAAAAACTAAGCTAAATATAATTTAAACCATGAAAGAAAATATCCTTCTAATTGTATCCAAGGTATTTTTTTCCTTCTGTCCTATTTTCTGGTTTTCTATATTCTGAAATCTACGTTGAGCTGGCAATCCAAGCGACAGAAGCCAGTTATCTTTGCACTGCTCCCCGAATCTGAGGAGAGAGTGCAGTTCCTCCTTTTGCTGCTCGGCGTCCCTGGGCAGTGGGGTAGCTGGGAGCAGGGAGCTGCCCTCGCCCAGCGGGAGCCTGGCTCCCAGCCCTGCACACCCTGCTCTGTGCCACCTCCCCAGCCCGGGTGCTGTGCACTCTGTCCTAGCACGGCTGCAAATTGTTCAACCCGGGCCTGCTGCTCAGTGCGTGAGCAGCTGCTGCGGTGGAAGTGGCTTTACAGCCCTTATGGAAGAGGGAAAAAAAGGTCCAGAATGCCAGGGGATCTCTTCTATTGGCATCTGCATTTTAACCAGATAGGTTTTTTCAGTTTGGTTATAAGAACCTGGCTGAGACTTGCCCAGTTGACCCAGTACTGCCATTCTGTATTAGATATTCTGGACAGGGCTGATGATCATCTGTACCGAGAGTCTCTGCTTCAGCAACAACTCACACATGAAGAAAAGGCTAATAGAAATAAAAGGTTCTAGGTTCAGCTTGTAGCAGAAGTGTATTTCTTCATTTGCTGCACTAGTATGTGACAAAATGAGGCACAACTGTATTTGTATAATATTTGAAAATTCTTTTAAAAATTGCATGTCACAGTGCACAGTCATCATCACAGATCAGAAATGAGTTGATTTTTCTGCTTTAGCACCTCCCCTTTTATACTTCTCAATTAATTTCCTTTCTTACAACAAGATGGTAACAAAACAGGTGCAATCATAAGAATAAAGGAACATCTGGAATGCACCAATAAATACTGAACAACTTACTTTATAATGTTAAGCTGTCACAATTAATGCACTTATAAAATTTGTCCTGTCCTGTCAGTGAATGAAATGAACACAGTCTCTGAAGAGCTATTCTCACTTAGGTATTTTCTCTCAAACCAAATTACAAATCTTTTTCTAACCTTGCCTTAGATTTACTTTTATATCAGCTGAGCATCTGCCAGGTTGTTTTGTTTATTGCAAAAGGTATTGCTGGTGGACAAAAGCAGGAGAGGATGTACTGAATTCTTGTAATAATTTTTCTCTTAATAATATAATTACCGTCAATTTCCACTCTATTTCCTGGACTCATATAATATTTTCTAGGTTCAAAAGGACCCTCTCATAAATTTCGCTCTTTGACCTTTTATTAGATAGAAGCTTTGGACTCCTCTGTTGTGTTATTGAAGAATCACTGAAAAGAGATGGAAAAGCAGTAGTGATTCTGAAATCCCAGTGAGCTGCTGCTCCTTTATAGACCCTGCCAGCCTTAAGGGCTCAGTACCAGCTTTGTGGGGCCCAAGCAATTCCTATGGGCTCTTGGGCAGGAGGTCCTGATGTTCAGAGCAGCTCTGGCTTTGTCTTCTAACCTAACAAATAATGCAGTGCCTGAGTGAAAAAACATTTCTCCACTTAGAAGTGAGGAGCTTTGTGACAGTTGTACATGCACAGAGCATCTTGCTCAGCTCTCACTTTACATACTATTTCTTTACATCTTGGTGGAAGCTTAATTTATTATTTAACTGAACACAACTCCAGGGAACAAATAAAAAAATAAACATCTTATTTGTTTTCATTTGCAAAAAGAGCCTGGTGAGATGCTTCACTTTTGCAAACAAAAGGAGAAAATCATATTGTAATATTGTAGCTACTTATTTTTTTTCATTAAATAAGTTAATTCAAAAAAGCAGTTCAGTTGCTCTTTAAGCTGCCATGGTAGTACAAGAATAATTTAAAGAACAGTCAATCTTCCCCATATCACATATTCACTGTTGCTTTGATTCCAAGGAAGTTTCTTAGTTTGGTTTTAAGAGTTTATGGCTTTCTGGTAACTCTTGGTTAAATATTGATGCAGACATAATAATGCTTATTCCTAAAGTAAACTTCTAAGCAATACAGCTATCAAATGAATTATTCCTGCTGAAAACTCACCGTCATGTCACAGTCTAGGTAAAAAATTTTAAACTAAATGTGACTTTCTGCCTGTAGGAAAATGAATACAATGTTTTTTGATATAATTTTCCAATTATGTTTTAGACAGGGACATCCTCTTACTGTTCTTCATTTCTTCAGTTGTGTATCTTACCTAAACCAGGATATACCCTCACTTTTCAGGTCTCTCAAATCTACTGAAAGTTTGGGTCTGTCCCTTTCAGGTTCAGTTGAGTTGCTGCCTCTCTGTCCCTCCCAGTGAGGCAGTGGTACCTGCTTAGGGGGCTACATCCAAACATTGGTGCAGCTTGAAAATGTAGCACAGTGGGTTTTGTGAAGGAGTTCATGGTTCATCCTGGTGGCCAGCACTTTCAGTCATTCTGTATTTGTAAGGAGCCTCTGTGGGATTGCACAGATAAGGCTTCTCTCCTCACAATGATGGCAGGCCTAGAGTAAAGGTGATGGCTATGTGACATATGGCCAGTTAACAGCAGGTCCACACAGTAAAAGCTGCAAAGCTATGAAGGGCTTTATGAATGTTTTGCTGGCCAGGTGCTTTCTGCAAAGGTTTTACCATCTCATCCTCTACTCACTCAAGTCAGTCGCACCAGCTGGCAGGTAGGAGCTCCTCCATTTGCTAGAAAAGGGGTTATTTAGCAATTTTCTTTGAGTAAATTTAAAACATATCAGAGTAGCCTATTGCACACACCTCTGCCCTCATCCATTCTTCATGAAGTTGCAAGGGACTGTGTGTCCAAAATAGTGGGCAGTGCTGATGTGTGATTTAAAAATGTGATTTAGTCATGTGAAAGAAAACCACTTGATACTCCTCAAAGTATCAAAAAGGCCTGCAAAGCTCCTGCTCAAAGGTTGATTTCCCTATTAATTTATGCCAGCATTATCCTTATTTTAGTGATACTAGAAGAGAAATCCTGCCCACAGCTAAATGAAAAGAATTCAATACATAGCGCACAAATCTTTTTGAATGGTCACTATTTTAGGCATAGGCTGACAGCAGCAGGGGCCAGAAGGACCTGTATTTATTTCTTTTTTCTCTGGACGTGCATGTTGCCACAGATCAGTTGTAAAGTGATAGAGCCCGTATCAGGCAATCCTTTAAATAATTCAGTGCTTAGGGCCACTGATTTCTTACCCAGATCCCTGTTTCACCTTTACTGCCAGCAATTTGCTCTGGTGACAGCTCCCCTGTTAGGTACCAGAGAAGGTTTTTGTTCTTCTCTTTGTATGTGTTTTCAGTCTAATGAGAGAGAGAGATGCATTGTTTACAGGCCCTGTATATGAACCACTGACATACACAGAGGCAGCATGAAAATCCAGTAAGAGGCAGACTGATTTTCACTAATCAAAGAGTAGAAGCACTTTCTAATCATAAGGAAGACAAGACTCCATAAAAGCAAAATCTTTGGAAATAAGTCTAAATATGCAATAGACTTTCTAAAATTGTAAGTTTCAGAGGTATTTGCTTGACATAAAAGGACAACGTTTGATTTTACTTAACAACAGACGTTATTTTTACATGATAGAGCTACTAAAAAATCAAGAAAATAAATACATGGTCACAAGAAGACCTCTATAAAACTGACTGCTACAGTCTTACCCTCATAAGTTATGGCCTAGCTAAGAGAAAAAGAAATTAAAAATAAATCATGAACATAATGAATATTTTTACCAAGAATGCAGAATGTCCAATGGTGCTTCTGATTTTCAAATGTCTCAGGTAACAACATTCTAGTTCAGCAGAATATATAGGTAAAATCAATGCAACACACATTGGCACTCCCCATTTCAGCCAATCAGACATTAATTGTCCTTAGAGGTGCCTAAATTAGCAGCATGGTAGTAATTTCTGGTTACACTCAAGCATTTCTATCCTTCCAGTAAGCCTGTTCAAGCTCAGTTCCTTGAACCTCCACTTATCTGGTATTCAGTGTTACTGCTGTCTGTTTTGTTGCAATCCCATTTATAGAACGGTACACTACAGAGAAATTAGGAGCTAAAAACAGCAGGCTAAATTGAGTATTAATAAATGCAAATAAATGCTCACTGGGGAAAAGCCAATTCTCCTATATATACACACTGATGGATATTAAATTATTCAGTAACCTTCAGATAGCTCTGTGGACAGTCCTGTGGAATGGCAGCTCAGCATTCAGTGGTACTTCAAAAAATAAGAATATGATGATAAAAATCAAAGCATAATTATGACAACATGTATATTTCTGGTGTGTCTGCATTTTGAAGACTGGTTTGCAGTGGAACTAGAAAATACAGAGAAAAGCAGTAACAAGCACAGATGTGAAGTGATTTTTTTACAATATGGTATTAAGCTATGGCTTTTGTACTTGGAAAACACACTAGAGGTCTGTAAATTCTTGACTGGCACAGGGAAGACAAATAGGAAACAGTTGTTCATCTCTTCTCACAATTTAACAGGCAGAAGGCATTACCTGAAGTAATTGGGCAGCTGGTTTTGGAAATCACAGAACTAATTGATTTTTCCTACATATTAAGTTGTGGAATTCATTGATATTCAGCATGGTAAATCTTATTAGTTTAGATGGAAAAAAAAAATAAAGGGAAAGCCATTAAGGTTATTAAGCACAATGATAGAAGCTCTCATGCTAAAAAAAAATCATCAGGAAGGTACAGTGAGAAAAGAGCACAGTCCAGCCATATTGTTCTCCCCTGCCTCCTGCAAGGATCCACTGCCAGCATGGCTGGAGAAGACCATGTGAGGCACAGCCCTTCAGCACTGTCCTCCTAGCACAGACTCACCTCTCACAGGGAGCTGTCCACATTGGGAGAGATGCATCCTCCCTGCAGGATTTCAGGAGCATCTTAACTCACACTTCATAGACTTAAAAAAAAAAAAAAAAGCTGAGCTTTCACTACTACTTGATGGGGGCAGCATGAGAGCACTTTTCCTAGCATTGCTGAAAAGATCATGCTGGTATTCCATGTCTTACTTGCAATATGCATTTTTCAAGATCAAAGTCACAAAATCCTTGGCCATCTTAGGTCCACAGCCACCCACATGTGCTCTGGAATTGTCCCTTGCAGCCATCAGGTGACTGACCAGAGCAAGCTCAAAAATGCCACCACAAAAGTTGCAGGTGATGGTTGAAGCCCTGCTCTTCTGCAAGGCCAGAGCCCTGGTTAGGCTGTCTCTGATTCCTGCACTTCATTCTTCCCACATCAAGCCTGTGGTTTGCTCAGACCTTAACCATCAGGGAGAATTGCAGAAACTACAGCTGCAGACTGGAAGACCTTTTGGGTGGAATAATTCAGTGACTGAAAGACTTTAATGCATATTGCATGAGTGAATCAGCTGATCATTTTAATGCAAACCTCTTATTTTCTCAACCCCTTCTCTTCCACACTGACTATCTAAAGAGGAAAGAAGTTAAAGATAACAAGAGGGTCAGCCATGGGAGCAGAAGGTTTCATCCTGCAAACTCCAAATGGAAGTTCTTGTGTTGGCAGGATCAGTGCTGTGATTAATGGTATCACTGTACAAACAGTCTGTTTCATGAACTGTCACTTTTTCTTTATCCTTTACAAAATGTCAAATTGAAGATGTCTAATAAACATGTAAATACTGCAAACTGAAAATTATCAACACTTTAAAGCAGCATTAATTTCATAGAACATGTTTGGCATCTTTATGTCATGTTGCCACAGGGTAACTAGCAAGATCTATTAAAATAATCCTAAAGTCCTAGTCCTTGAGGACTACGTGAAGTAATTCTACAAGTAAAAGAAATTACTCAAGAAAGAGAATCTAAAAAGTAGCTAAAATACCAAAATACTTCTAGAAAAGACTAGGATACAGACTGATGACAAACTTTCCTTATTCAAATTTTTATTAAAATTGAGCTATTTTTACATATTTAAAATACTTTATATCAAAATTATACAATATTTATGAAAACAATTGTATGCAAATGCATAAAAATATGTAAAATCAGAGCTAAGTGATATAAAGCAATACATAGCATGTTTCTAAATGTATTTCAGGACTAGAATACCTGAGTGTTCAATAAGCTGGTTTCCTGTGTTTCACTGATTTTAAAAGTTAAATTTAATAATGTATCTGATCTCATATAAAGCACTTTGGTTGGGAGAACTGCATGGAAAAGGCGTAGATCAAGCATAGATATTACTCAAGGCCTGTCTTCAGAATCTTCGTCCACATGAAGATCCACTGTTTGAGATGCTAGGAAGGATTCCCATGTAGCAAGGCACTTTAAAAAACCAAACACATACATATGAGCACAGCAGAGAGATTTCTGTAAACTGTCAGCCAAGGAGAAAACAAATTAAAAAAACAGCAGAATGCATACACATTGTCACAAGCTGCTTTTGTAGGACCATGGTAAGAGCAAACTGCGGTTTCCTAGGCAGCTCAGTGATATGCAAAATGTTAGTTAACATGCTGAGTGAGCTGTAAAGGTCAATTTTACATAATGAAAAGCACAAACTGTGAGCACTGTAATTGTATGTTGTAGCATGGAAGATGCTAACATTAATTATGCTCTTCTTTCATCTCTTCCTTTAGTTACAGGCAAAGATCTCTTCCAAATAGAAAGCTCATTGTCAGGTACCGTTCCCTTATAATCTCTGTGGATTCCTAACGTATACCAAATTTTCCTTCTAAGTTAAATGAAACCATTTTTTTCTAAATAAGGAGAGAATTCATTTTCCCCCAGAGTAATGGGAAAGAAATAGAACCAGAAAAGCAGGGACTGGGAGTAGGAATATTGTTATCCTTACAAGTGCTATTTCTCAGCTTATGGAAAAATGTATTTACAATTGTAAAAATTACTTTTTTTTAATTTAAAGCATCAATTCTGCAGGCAGTAAAATGAAAAAAAAAAAAAACCTAAACAAAAAACCAAAGAAAACCCTCAAATGACTTTGGTTCAGTTTGGCTGAAATGAATGTCGGCAGCTTGGCAAGCCATTCTAAATCATAAATCAGTGTTGAGAGCCATGGCAAGGCTATCGTGAGGTAACCTGTGCTGATGCTTGTTACCCAAAGCACCAGGTTTCTACTATTTCAAGTCTGTCTGTAGAACAGGACAGGCAAATTGCTGCAATAATTTCCTTGTTCTGATGATATAGAAAAAAAGCTCTTGAAATGGAAATGTTCTTACAAAATTTTGACTTATACATTCATACCTATCTTTCTTGGCAATGCAGCTGATTTACTACTTAATCTACACAGGTTTTTTTTTCATGAAGAATCTTCATTATGCACCATAAATAAGTCTTCTGAAACTTGCCAGGAAATATATATATTAAAACCTGGACAGCACATTCCATTTACCTGAATTTTGAATTAAATCAGTGCCCTGAAAACAGCATTATTTCCTAACTGAAATCTTTTGCCATAAACTATTCAAACCACAGCAACCTGCTAAGCCCAGCTCATTGAAACACCTTGTATCCATCTGTCATTGCTTAGGAGACATGGAAATGACCCTACTTGAACTTGCAGCCACCCAACTCCGTTAGACATTGCTTGTGAATGACTTCCAAACCCTGCCATAAATATGAAGATTTAATCATACTACACTGAAGAGCTAGGTCCTGGTATAACTGCATGTCTGTGTGTGGGAGGATCTGATAATGTTAAATATAAGCTCAAAGAGAAAAATAAAGAATAAACACAGGATGACTGGAGCTGGGGGAATCCATGACGACACAAGGATACAAAACCAGGGATACCCATAAAATTAAGGGTGACAAAAGTAACAAGAAAAAGAAAAGAACAAGTCAGCTGTAGCTTTTTCTCTGAAGACATAAGAAAGTAGAACATGTGGGTCTGAAGACAGTAAGAGCGGTTAAAACAGCCAACTGAACTAAAAGATCACAATGAAAAAGTATGAGCTTACTTTTGCACAGGTTTTTGGCTTTTATCAGGCACAGTAGAGGTCATTCCTGTTATTCACATTTTGTCCTCTAGACTATGGATACCATGAATTTACTGTCCTAGTCTTTCTCTTCTGATCTTGTTGACAAAAGCCCCAAGTAACTTCTGCAGCTGCTGCACACAACAACATTATGCTACTGTTCAGAGCACATCTACCGTTTGAATTCATCTAAGGTGAAAAGAGAGGACTAACAGGGTAAGATTCATGTGGAAATCTGCTTTCTTCATTGGCTTTCTGAAGAAATGCTATTTTGAAATGGTACATCAGGGAGAAGCAGTGAAGATACTGCCAGCCTGAACAGTGAACTGCAAGTGTTGAAAACTGATTTCTGATTTAAAATGTCTTTTTGATCTTTTGCATAAAGCCTTTAAGTTTGATCATTAGAATCTCCCCTACTTCATGTGACACTGTGGCAGCTGAGTCTGTCTGAGAGGCTTGAGCTGGAAGGTGGCCTCTTGGTTTTGAAATGTCGGTGAGGCAGCTGCTAGCAATGTGTCTTCACTGTGGCACTCAAACTCATCAGTTTCTGTTTGTTAGAGCCCAGCCTGGATTACCATCCTAGAAAGCTGCAAGGCACAGCTCTTTTCCTTAGCTTTTTCTAGGTGTGGTACAAAAAAATCACTTTTTCTTGAAGAGTCTTTCATTGGCAATGACAGGTTTTTTTCTGAACCACAGTTTAATTTAATCACCACTTAAGTCCATGTTTTGTTATTCTGTAATTTCAGTAATGTGAATTAAAATACTTGTATCAGCACTTGCTGCAATGTAAAAATGGCTCTGTGTTATCTTTGCAACACTGAGCCAAGCTGCACACGTTAAAATACAATCACAATACATTGCTTAATCAGATAGATATGATCTATTGAAGCCTGTCCAGACAAAGATGCAAAGCATTTTTTTTTCACACAAGTTATTCATCTTTTAATTTATCCCTGTTTATATAACCAAAACACGTTTTTCAAAATGTAAGCACAATGGTGGCTCATTTCACTGTCAGACATCATGGTGCTGCTACAGCTGACAAATTTTATAATTAACCACACCAAAACAAAACTAGGTCTCTGTGCCTTAGGCTCAAGCTTTTCATATTGTGAAGCATGAACTGCATGAGCGACATTTTTTTAGTGATGTATATTTCAACATTATTACAGAATGATTTTACTCCATTCTCCTGGGAGGTTGAAAATGGAGATCTAAATAGAGGATCGGCCAGTTTTCACAAAGGAGACAGAAAGGGAAAAAACCCCAGAAAACTCAAACTGAGGAAATTAAATGTGTTTGCACAGGATTGAAATTCATAATCCAATTATTCATAAAAACCCGATAGAAAACATAAAAAAGCCTAAAGACACAAAATGAAATAGCAAGAACTCAAATAAGGCTACTTTACCCAAAATATTCTGATTACTACTGGTGGACACATATCTATTCTGCAACATCATTCTTAGAAAAAGCAGCAAAAGGTTCTTCATGTAGTACAATTGCATATATTATGGAAAAGGAGATATAAAAATAGAACATGTAGTAAGGATGCTAGCAGAAGCAGTGCATCATGTGCCATGTGTGTTTCTGTTCCAGTTCCCAGTTATCCATGGGATACATTAAAAATAGTACTCATGATGGCATTTTTTGGAGTAGAATCTGAAAATGAAGTTTTGTTTGTGTCTGAGAGAAACAGTAAATATTTTCATGATTTCTGTGTGCAGGCAAACAAAAACTAGACTGCACAGAAATAGTAATTCCCACTCTAAAAAAGTCTTCCCAAAATTATTAAAATAAAATTTAAAGGCTGAAGTGAATGAGGGTTCAAAGATGTATCTGCCTTTGAAGCGACATGCACAGGGACAAACGGGCTCAGATGGGGCAGCTTTTGAGAATCTCGTGAAGTTTGGTAGCTGAACTCCCAGGCACGGTTAAGGTAGGATGTGATCAACATGCAGGAGCAGCCAACTTTCTGCTACATGACCAAATGACTGCTTAAATGCATCACTACGGAGGCTCCTAGGGCAAATAACAAATCTCATGTATTTTTCTACAGCTTTTACAAGACCGAGAGGTACATAAGGGCTTTGAAGTTAAAGGGAAGTTGCCGTTATGGGGAACAAGTATTGTTTTTCCCTGATGAATCTTTTGGATCAATTTATGCCTGCACAACAATGTAGGTAACAGAAATATACCAAATTTGGCTTGAAATACTTACGAAAATTAGAAAATTATTTATATTTTTTAAAAATAGTAAGGGATGCCAATACCAACAAGGATCTGATTATATCAAAGGTAACTGATTATCTGATTAAGATGCAAGGATTTAACAGGATTAATCTCACATGCGATAAATAAAATCCAATGCTATGCTTTAAAAGAAAGACTCATCCAGTCTCAAGAAAAAAACACATTCTTTCAATGCCAAAGCTAACTATTATCCCTGATTGGGGAAAAAACCCCAATCTGCCTGCACTTCCTGGAGTACCCAACAAGCAGTGGAAACCCAAACTGGTATATTTGCTGGATTTACAATGTCTAACTAGTCTATGGGTTAGGCTGCAAAACCCAGCTACTTATTCTGGTGGTTTTCCTGAATGGAATAGGTTACCAAAATTCTTTGGCTGCATATATACTAGCCATACTAAACACATGAGAAAAAAGGACAAATTTGGCATATGTTTAATTGCTTCTGCTCTTTGAAGCCAGAGTTCAACAGTGCCTGGTTTGCTTCTGCTAGTCTGCAGCAGCAACACTTCAAACCTGCCAGCTAAATAACACTGCTAGCACCACCACTAACTCTGTATCCTGCTTTGGGTTTACTAATGCTGCATCTTTAGAATATCTATTTCTAAATTAATGAAAATATTCGTGGTGACAATCAGTTTCTCAGATGAAAGCTCCACCCTGTGGACAGTTTGTGATTCCAGCTGTTTGGCAGATACCTCCTCTGGACTAAGCTGTCAGACAATGGTGTCATGACTAAGGCCTGATGAAGAGTAATAAAATAAATAGTACAGTGTTAATACGTGCTGAATCAGTGCTATTTACTTCAGAAATAGGAGTAAATTTATGAACTTTAAAAAATTAAAACCTTTTTATATTGTTTCAGAAAGTCTTTCTTATTTTAGCAATGCATTTACTGTCATTGCTAAAATAATATATTTTTTTTATTTAAGACTTAGTGGAATACATAGGGACTTAAGGATGTATTCGACTCTTGTCCAGAGGAAAGAAGTACAGAACTGTATGAACCATTGAGACCAACTACATGAATACCAAATGATTGGTCAGCCATGGTAATTCTTGACTCCTAAACGATTTTAAAAATATTATAACAAAGTTTGCACTTTGCCACTTGAAAGCTTTTGTTTTCATAGGCTTGTACAGGAGCACCCTGTAAATCTGCAACACTGGGCTTTTACTCATACCTTTGTTACCACAGCACTGAGAGACACAAAACAGCTGTGGAAACAAGGGAACACTTCTTATCCAAGTATAATAAATGCAGATAGCCAATGAACTGGAAGACTACAGGAGTAACTCTTAAATTTGTAAACCTGGAGAAACATAATTACAGGTAACACTTTAGAGAAACACTTAATTAATGTGAACATTAATTCAGCTTAAGGAAGAGATACTCTTTTATGCTAGCTAAGTGGTGCTTGACAAGTTGACAGCAGAATCCTTAGGCAACTACAATTAAGGAAAAACCCAAACAAAAGTCATATTATTTGCTCAAATTGTGACAAATATGAAATGACATTTTAGAAATTTTAGTGTACTGTGACATGCTGCTATGGTTTTTTTTTTGACCACATTGGCTTGGGTTTTATAGTTTTGAAGGACTGCATCCTCTACTGCAGCAGCCATCAGAAAATACAAGATGCCAGTCTCTCATTACTCTGTGGTTCCTAAATTTAAGGGATGAAGAGAATGACCATGAACAGAAATGACTCCTTCTTTGGTTGCGTGCCTGGGAAATGCAGTCAGCAAGGGGAATAATGAAAAGCACAGTGAAATGCTGCTGTAGAGAAGAGAAAGGGACGCTGCTCGTGGAGAGGCAAGAATAGTCTAACTGAGGGGTGGGGGAAGTTGTGGAAAGCATGAGAAGCAGGTAGTCACTAAGCTAGAAAGCAGGAGATGATTCCTCATAGGAGCTGAGCAAAAGAACTGGGCAAGTGAATCACATTCATAGCATCCATGGTGCCTGGGGAAATGCACAGAACATGCTTTGGAGAAAAGGCAGGAAATAACATGAGGGGTGTTACAGCAAGAAAAGGCTTAGTAAGCATCAAATGGTGCATCAAAAGTCTGAAGGAGTAACTTCAGACATGTGAAAGAATGCTAATGAAGCAAGTAATAATTGAACAAGCGAAAAACACTTTATCAGACACTGTGTTTGTGCACAAGTTTAATGAGTCAGACTCAAACTATAACATTTAAGGTTGGATTCTCTTTCCTACTGAAAGCATAAAAATAATATTTTGCTTCTCAGATTTCTGAGATTCCCTTCCTGAAGTTTCACCCCCAAACAGGAGGAGCAGGTGCCAGAGCTTGTTTTCCTGCTGCCTTCAGGAGTACACACTTGTGGTTTGAGATACACAGGTCTCTGACAGTAATCAGTAATCACTTCTCTGATAATTAACCATCACCATTAACTATGGGTCTTAAATAAACATATTTTAGGTCAAAACTCCCAATCAAAATATTAACTTTATCAAGTTCTTTTGAATATCAGGATTAGAAAATGATTTTCTGATAAAACAGAAATTGGTAAGAGCTCACTTTGCAAACAAGGAGTGTTTAGCACAATGTTGCTTATTATTGCAACTGCTGTAGTAAGATAAGATGCTTTTTCTAAAATGTAGAACTACAAAGATGTAACAGCAAAACCATTTAATGAAGATTTCAATATCCAAGAAAAGCACCAACAAAAGATTGTGTCTCAGTACAAATCAATTTGCCTGGAATTTCAGAGGCTATTTAAGAAGAACCTCTGTCAGTTAAGAGACAGCTGAATAATTTTCTGCACTTTGTGGCTTAAGAATATTAATTTCATGTACAATATGAGCTTTGGTGGTCTGAATTAAACTTCTAATTCAGCAAAAAGCATTTCTAGACAGGAAAAAGAACAAAATAATGATTTTTATGTTTTAGCTAATCATTCACAAAGAAAATACTCTAATATATTCAGCATTGTTTTAACATACATATTGCTGCTATAGAAGTCAGAGACCATCAATAAATGAAGACAATGTTAGAGGATGCCAAAAGCTTGCTGCCTGATTTCTGAAAATATTTTGATCTTAATATGTAACAACAGATTGTCAATGTCCATGCATCTCACAGACTGCATGTTAATTAATTAGACTTGATGATCAAGAGCTCTGTCTTTTCAATTATGTTTTAACAAAATGATTTGTAAAATCACAGCACTGCCATTGGCTAATATGCAACCCATAAAAGGCTCAGACTACAAGACTGAAGTTACAGATACCAAAATATATCTGTGAAAATGACTAATTTATGATTAATAGATGTCTCAGTGCATCCATTTTTTTCCCAAAAGTAAGGAGAAATTATTTTAAAAACTTCAAGACATCTGGGATATTTTCAAAATGTGCATTTCAATCAACAATATGTTCCCCATGAGGAAACTTCACAGAATGCTTAATGTATTTTGTTATATGTTTTCAAGTTTTCCTTCCTAACATATATTCTTGGAAATTCTTACCAAGAATATTACCTGTGGCATTTGAGCTGAAAATAAAAATCTGATGGAATCACATTTGAAGGTTTTCCTCATATAGATCTGAGCCTTCCAGAGGGCTTCTTCATGCTCTCACTGCAATATGTTTCCAAACTGAAACGTAGCAGCTGACATTGAACTGAAAATCATGTTCCAAGTTGTTGATGTTAGTAAAACAAGAGTGCCCTCTGTCGATGACGAACTCAGGATCAACAACTTGGGCATCATAAAACATATTCCGCTTGAAATCTGCCAAATTAGGGATAACTGCCTCACTATTCCCACAGAAACCGATTCCAAAGGTATCACATGTTTGAACTAAAATGGAAAAATTCCTCTTAACAGAGAAATGGACTTCTTCACTGAAATAATGAAAAAAGTAACATTTTTGTAAGAAAGAGTTTTACCTCTTCATAATAATGGAGATTATTTTCAGCCACATTAGTGAATGTTGATCTCATATCCCACTGCATGTTCTGCTTCCACCTGTCCCAATCCGCTTTCAGAGCATTATTGGCACGCTCAACTTTGTCTTCAAGTTTCCCAATCTCTTCTGAGAACTAAATATTAATTGTAAATATAAAAAAATATTAGGAAAATCACCATTTCCAAAACTATTGAAATCAATTGACTGTAGTGAAGAGAAGTACAGAACCAAGGTTGGTATTTAACTTAGCAAAAAAAATCTTTCCCCAGGGATAAATTTAAAATTAATTCTTAATTAATAACTCACTACAATTCCTGAAATATTAATGACAGAAAATACAGACCAGAACTAAAGTGTTCCTGGAGATATATTTTTTCACTGAGAAGTTACAGACTCTGGCACCTCTTCTCTAGCACTTGATATTAATGCATCAAAAAATAAATATATAGAGAGCTTTACTGAAGCAGAATCAATTGTACAATTAGGTTTGGCCAGAAAAACTGAGAAAATCTTGACAGAACTTTTCCTAACAGGAGAAAACAGAATGGGGAGAAGACGGCAGAAATCAAAATCACAAACTTCCTGATTTCTTGCCTATTACATTACCATCTTGTGGAACTCTGTGTGACCATATGAAGGAAAAAATACAGAAGCAGAGAAAGAGATTAAATGAAAGGACTTCTACAGAGAAGAAACTCTTTCACAGCAATCCAGGACCTAAAACCTTGAGGGCTACTCTACAGACATTACTTGTTTCTAGTTACTGTAGAGATGCACAAACTGACTTGCCAGCTAATGGGAGTAAGTGGACAGCAGCCCTGCCTTTAATGAGTTTTTCTGGTCTCAGTAATTTGGTTACCTATTGTCATTTACTCATCAGCTGTGTCTGTTCTGGCTGGCACCAGGTCACGGAATGAGGTACATCTCCTGTGGCTACAGTGCAAAATCATCTGCTGGGACTGCAGAGCCACTGGGAGGGCAGGCACAAACACCACCAAAATAAGGAACATCAAGCAGGAAAACAATTCCTTGAATTGCTTCCATTTCAACTCAGGCTCCATACATTTCTTCTTCGTCAGAATTATATTCTGCCATAAAGCAAATAGTTTCTTTCTCATACCACACCTGTGTAAAGTTGGATAGCTACTTTTGCTTTCTGTAGAGCTGGTGTTTTCATTGATAGGAAGTTCAGGATTCCAGGACTAACTTCCAGGATTTTTAGGGAATGCTTACGCTCCTGGTAGAACACAGAAACGTCAGAACGCAGAGCAAGACATGGAAAGTCTGGGTGCACAGCCTCCAGCTTGGGCCACGTAACAGCAGTGATGGTGCCATCAGACACAAACTGGATCACCAAACACTGCCTGAAATAGTCATGGAACCTGGATCCCATTCAGCTCTTAAAGAAGCTAATAAATGGCTAATAAAACTGAAAATTTCATCTGAAGAGATGTTATATTACAGTCAATAATAAACATTTTTAGTTAGATTTGATTTCTACATTGATTTTTTTTTTTTTGCCACACTTCTAGATTAATGAAATACTGGCTATTAATGAGGAACAACATGAAAAAAAATTATTTCTACTTTACTGAAAAGTCCAAGTTCAGTTATCTGGCCAGACCACTAATCAAGCTACAGACAAGGGTAATTTCAACTACCAACACTGCATTCAAAAAGAAAAGGTTAATCCAAAGTTTAAATGTGGGGGAGTTACCTTTAAAGGAATTACAGACAACTGGATTTGGTATTTTGACCATGTTCCATGCTAATTGCCTTTCCTTCAAATACCAAAAAATGAATGCGTACAGAATACAGAAAATGATGACATTTTTAAGATGATTTAGAGTAGGAAAGGCAGTTGAATCCATTCTCTGCTTTTGCAAAAATTAAATTCCTATACGGGAATGCACTACACTACACACATAAAGAACTTCTCTGACTTAGAATTCATGGCTGCAGCACCTTCCCCTTACCTCGTTTTTATATCTTTATAACTTGAAGTTATTTTACAGTTTGCTTTTGTCTAGCCTTTTCTAGAACTACAAATTTCTTCCGTACTGTAGTCAGAACCTGATATGGGCAGGTAGATTGTTATGCAACTCTGCCTGGATATGCAGTTTAAACATCCCACTTTCTAAAGTCCCAAAGAAACCACATATTGTACTAAGGCAAGAGCTGGACTTTAGGTCTACAGGCAGCATTATGCCACAAGTCACCATGCCAAGTACAGACATCCAAGGTCTACTTTTTCAAAACTGAAAAAACCCATCAACGCTACTCTAGCTGCCTTGACAATAGAGACGAAAGAAGAATGGCTTGGACTTAACAAAAACATCTACCTAGTGTGTTCCTCATTTAGAAGGTGTAAATTGTTACAATTGATCCTGCAAATTAAACAGGATTCTGAATCCATTTTCTTACATCAATCTCACTGAGGCAGCCAGTGTGAGAAATGAAATCTCCCATCAGTGATGGCCAGAGGCCAGCACAGCACTAATCAGACATGGGACCAGGGCACAGGAAGGTGGGAGCCAGGCATTGCTAGGGCAGAGTGCTACCAGACATGGATGTGTGACTGTAGCCAAAGAGACCTGGCAAGTGACACAGCATTTGACACTATCCCACTATGCAAAATAGCACGAATTTCTATCTGCTATGTGAATTAATCCCAAAACTTGGTGATACTAAACCCTTTCTAGCCTGGAGTTAAAACACAAAATATATTCAGAATGTAATAGAATCAGCATTTCATCTCTTTACTACTCAATTTCAAGCCTGAACACTAGAATCCTTAAGTTGGCATTTAATGCTTATCTCGCTGTGTCACAGCACATTTATACCAACCTTTTTTCAGAATTATTATCAGCCCTAATGGCAAGACTAAAACCGTTAAAAATGCCCAAACCCTAGAGAGATACAGGAGCATTGCTGTGTAACCTTCAGGATGGAGTGTGGGAGTCATGGAGCAGCACATCCCACTATCTTTACAGCCACAGCTCTGGAGGTAAGAAATGTCTAGATAAGCAGTCCTGTCCAATCTCTCTGTCAGAGCCTGCATCCAAAATCCCAGTCTTCAAACCATCCATACCCTGAACAACTGCCTCCTTTGTGGACCAAATTTTGGAGTAGAAACCAAGATTTTAGCTTTTGTAGCAGCATCACAAGCAGCTTTCTAACATGGCTCAAGAAAGCATTTTTTTCCCCAGCTGATGAGCCTAATGTCCCATAATGTTTAATTTGCAATTCCAGCCTATTTTATCTGCACTGACCTTAGGGATGTTTTGAATTCTCCTGCTGTACAACCCTGTGTTTGTTAAATCATTTAATGTTTGCCATGACCAATGCTGAATATCTCACAGCCTTTTATCAGCTCTAATGACAGTCTGAAACTCCTTATCTGTGGTGGAAATGGACTTCAAATGAGATTAGGGTTCATGCCACTCATTGTCAGCAAAATTTCTGGCTACTACATTGCACTAACAAGTTCAATCTGACATCTGTGAGATCATTAGAAGCTACAGGAGTTCTGCTTAGGAATAGATACGTGGAAATACACCCAAACTTGGTGTCTGACACCTGTTCCAACAACATACTTTTGTTATGACCACCTTTTATTATGAAATAAGTCTGGTTAGAAGTGTCAGAAAAATATTTCAACACATAATAAAAATGAAAACATAGTAAAAAAATGACCAAAAAATAGTTGTCACTCAAATGGTTAAAAATACCAGTACACCATTCTCTGTTGCCAAACTATCCTTACTAGAAAAAGGCTTCAGCTTCTAATTAAGAAAAAGTCTTCAGAATACAGCTGCCACTCAATTAGAGAACACAGGATTTTATTATCAGATTAGACTAACAGACATCTGTTTTACTGCTCTTCTGAGACTGCAAGGAGAGCCATGCTCTCAGGCACAGGATTCTCTGAAATTAGTAAGAAATAGAGGGGTTGGAAAGATAAAGCAAAGATGTGAACACCTGGGTAATCAGTGTCCAAAGCCTTTACCAAACTGTAAATGCAGATATGTAAATGCAGTGAAAAAAATAAGTTTGGGTAAACTGATTTCAAAATCCTACTGGAGGCAAGTACAAATTTCTCATGATGGAATAAACTGTTGTCAATATCAAATCAACATGGTATGATCAATACTATGCTAAAATTAAAATATTCCTTTCTTATTTGTAACAGTTCAGGAAAAGGGAGCGCATGCACGTTGTCTGAGAACTCCATCAGATTATAGCAGAAATGCATCCTGAAAAGATGGCATGTCCTGCCAGGCTATGGTGTCTTTTCCACAGTAAATAACAATGAGTCTGGCTGCTAAACAAGCTGTATGGAGCTGAATTTGTCGCTGAATGTACCTGCCATGGCTACTCAACTCCCAGCCTAGGGGGCTTCTCCAACCCACCATCCTCTGTGCATTTTATAAGAGCTTCAGGCTTTAAACTAAGGAAAAAGGACAGGAGAAACAGCAAAGAAAGTAGAAAAACAAAAACAAATTACAGAACACAAAGGCAGTAAGTAAACAAAATTTCTGCTTCAGGGTAAAAAAACCAAAACCAGAGATACTTATTTAATGCCCACTGCAGTACACAGAGGCAAATTGTTATATAATATACCACAGCCATTGTAGATATGAGATTGGCAATATATTCTTATTTATTCATCTCAGTGCCAAAAAAATCAAATGAAAATATGCATTTTAAGTGCCAAAAACTATCTAAACAGCTCATCTTTACATGGAAACTAATTACAACAAGCCTAATAAAAAGTATCTAAAATGTTAAGGATTTTCTCCTTTGATGTAGTAAAAAGTTACTAGTAATTTTAACATATTATTTACACTGTATAACACTTGGTGTTAATACTGTGCTAAAAGGACATTATTTAGGCCAGAGAGTTTAACAATCAACAATTTTAAATATGCCAATTCTCATCCCAGAAGTTGTTTTTATTTGGCTGAGCCTTGCTGGTGATTTTGGGGATGCCTGTCCCCATAGGGTACCAATTACAGTCTGACTTCACTAGAATGAATGAAGGTTTCATACTGGAAGCAAAAAAAATATTCCTGGGCCCAACTAGAAAGAACAGAAACCTAAAAGAACAGAATACAGAATATTTCAGTTTGAATACGTTTAATGAACAGCTTTGCTGATTCTAATCACCTCCTCTACCTCTCCTACATCAATGAAGCAACTGTTACTTTCTTTTAACTCCAAGGATGGAAGCAAATAGAAAAGGTGAAAATAAGCCATGGCACAGTCTGTGCTGACAAAGGCCAGTGCTTGCCCACCATGACCAGCCTTTCCCTCCAGCAGCCCAGTGACTGCAGTGCTGCTTCCTTCTCGTGATGGCCTTTGCCTGGCACAAAGAGCTACAGAGGTGCAGGGACAGCACCCAGCCCCAGCACATGGCCTCACAGGATGTGAGGCTCCTGCTGCGCGTCTCCTGCTGTAACAGCAAGGCCTGGAAGAGTCTGGCTTTCTGAAAATACTCACCAGATCCTTTTCTGTCTTTTTATTGGCTAAAACATCAATTTTGGAATCCAGCTCGCCTTGAATTTGGTCTCTTCTTTTCAAAACACCCTTAAATATGGAAGGGAAAAAAAACAACAAATCAACCAAATTTTAGCTCTTTCAGAAAATCAACAAACAACTTGGCTATTTGATAAACAAGATCACAGAATGATACCATTTAATAATTTTGACATGACATATGCTTTATAAAAAAAAACTATAATCATGAAGACTTATTTTTCCATACCTGTATTTTATCTTACAGGTTTCTCAATAATCTTACTAAATCCAAAATCAGTGTCACATGAATCTGCCATATACAATATCACTGCCAGTTGTAAAAGCAGAACTGCTACAGCAGTTTACTTGGTATCAGATTAATTTACTTTATATTCATTTAAAAACAGCAACATGAGTCTGCAAAATCTCATTAACAGAAGTATTTTCTCTGAGTAAAATTTACAATATAAAGTAGAATGACTAGAAGTGGTATACAAGGCATTATTGAAATTGTGACTTTAACCTTTAATATTATTTTGTAAGTGCCAAATATAGATCTGGCAAATCAGAAAAAAATATCAGAAAAATCAGATAAAGTTATTGTAAAAATAATAGCTTTTCTACCATAAATATATGTGCTTATTTTCAGCATATATAAGTTTTAACTCCTTAGAAACTATCTTATCAGGTATTGGGTTTTTAGCATAATGCAAAAAAAAAAAATTAGAAAGGGGAAGGAATATTACTCGTTAAGCTGCAAAACAGGAACAGTATTACAGACTGAGTTTCCATTTCCAATGCTCATTTGCTCTGAGCCCTTGATGAAGCCTTACAAATGTCTCTTTGACTTAGCTTCCTCATCTGTAAAAGCACACTCAGGTATGCTTATCTTGCAGAAGTTTTGCAAGGCTTTAGTCTTTTTGGAAAAAAATCAGAAGCAGGACATATATAATCACAGATCTCAAAACCTTCTTTTACATTACCTTGCCACAACTGGTTTTACTGCTTCTTCTGCAGAGATGTTCAGTATTCACCTCTAGCACAGGGCATGTTGAAACAGCACAGGGCACAAGCAGCTCTACCTTCTCTAGCTCTCTTATTTGACTGAGCTCTCTCTGAAATCTTGACATTTTATTAACATGACAGAATAATCAAAGAGCTTAATTTTCAAGTAACTTTTCAATGTTTCTTTTTGAACAGGTAATCACTACAAAAAATGCTAAACCTGACTTTGGGCATTTCTGAGCAATAGATCAGCAATATAGATGAATGCTCATCAATAGCTTGGAATCTTTTGGTTACATAAATACAGAAAATGTTTAGCTGGAAGCACAGAAGCAAAAGAAATGTCTGGACCAGCTTTTCTTCATAATACAACTGTTTTCTCTTTCTTCCTTTTTCTTTTACCTCTTTTAAAACTTTTAATGACTGCTTGGCAACATTTATTCTAAATATACTTTAAATTACAAGACAAAACCAATTATTTTAATATTAAGGTGCTACATCTATAGACAAGTGCTGACTTCTAATGGTAAACAGAGGCACTATATTTTTAAAACATTATTATAGTTTTACAGGTTTTTTGTATAATACTTAATGGTACCTTGCCACAAAACCCACAAATAATTTTATGTGAACCCATAACTAAATGATGCTGTAATTTGTATCCTGAGGGACAGCACATTTTCTCTATGAGTCAGTTAGGAAGGGGTTGGTCCAGACGTAAATATTTTACCTATGAATTCACCTCTTTTCTCAGTTACAGGCTGAACTCTCAACACTGGAAAACACAAGGATTATATTGTATTGATCACACCTTGTTCTGCACATTTGCATGTGATCTTGGCAGCACTGCACCAAGGTCCCTGAGACGAGGGGTTAAACACACCTCTGAAAGGTTTACTAGTGGGTGACTTCCACAGGGTACTTGTAGGTATTTTATTTTAGTGCGAAGTGCAAGAGGGAAATAAGCAGTAACTAAAATAAAAATCCGTGGTGAATGAAGGGAAAGGAACAGTTGTGAAACAGGAATGAGCTACTGAAGGAAGATTCTCCTCTGGATAGGACCTCATGGCAGCCTAATACTGTGCTGCAAGTGCTGCATCAAGAAAGCTATAAGCAGAAAAAAAATGCAGTGGGCAACAATAAGGTGTGCAGGAAGAGCCAGGTAGTCATCCTGGGGCTTGTCCTCAGAAACCTCTCTGTGCTCTGGAGAAACAGAATGCCTGAGAATGGGTGAGGGTGAGTCAGGCTGCAAAACAGAAGGCAATGGGCAGGCAGCATCTCCTTAGTAGCACGAAATCTACAATTGCTAATGGATAACAGACATAGAAGTTCTGAAAAATAAGATTGGAAGTGGGGGAGAACAAGATGACCTGCAATTGCTAGGATGGTAATCTCTTTGGATCTTTAAATAAAGCAGTACCTACCTACATCTACCAGCAAGTAATGAGGCCTGTGAAACGCAGGACATTGTGTATGGCCCCTTTTTCTGTGAAGCTTGTTTTAAAGACATTTTAAAGCAGCCATTGAAGCAGGAATTCCTAACTCTCAGTAGCTAAGCCTTACTGAGAAAGTGCAACACCCTGCAGAGTGCCACCAAAGGCTCAGTTAACTTGGGTCTTGTTCTACCCATGCCCTGTAAGACTCTTGCAGCCCCTACCCAGAAACCACTGCAGCAGGGGCTGGGTTCCCAGCAGTAACACAAGAACAGATTCTGCAGCTGGCATTGCTCAAAACCCAGACAAAGAGAGCTTTGTACACATGTTCTGCCTTCTGTAGGCAGCAAAGTGGGAATTATGACATACTGAATTCAGTTACTTAATTATGTTGATTATCCACCAGCACTGACTATATCAACTCTGGAGTCTGATTTTTTACATCCTCTCCAAATGTAAGAAAAATACATACATAAAGGGTACTGAGAGCAGTAGCTTATGGCAAAGACTAACACATGCTTATATAATGGTGCAGGGACTGGAAGTTCCCAGCTGCTCTGGAAAAAGAAAACATACTTAGGAAGAGCTCTTAGAAAGGGAAAAACCTCTCCACTCCTTTTCCCACACACAATCTGTTACTCTATGAGTTCATATTTTGGCAGAGTCAGGCAAGGTCTTTCTCATCTGCTGTCCCCAAACTCTCTCTGCTACAATGTAGAGCTCACTGAAGATGGCAAAACTAGACATCCTAGCACAGCTACCCAGAGCTGCCTGCCAGGCAAAAACTATCAAGCTCTTCTTATTTGGAAGGGGCACCTCTTGCCTGATTAGCAAGAGAAATGGGACCCATCGGATTCCCCGATAACAGACAGATATCACACGCTGTGCATGCTCTGTACTGAGTAAATACAGGGACTTTAAAGTCATTTTTATCAGCTACAAATTCGCGCCTGGACATTGTCACTGGACTAAGCCAAGTTTTACAGTGAGCCGTAAAGAGTCCTTTAGGAAACCTTACCATGAGAATTTCACTGTAGAGAACGTATTCATGTAAGATGGGCAGCAGGTGTTCTGAGAGCCCTGCCATTCTCTTCTCCGTGGCCCTGCAGCAGCGGTCGATGCAGCCGGCCATGCCCTTCAGGGAGTCTGCTATGTCCTCCTCCGACGCTGACCACAGCGTGTGGATGGGGCCATACTCCTTCATTTCATTAAAATACTCTTAAAAGGAACATATACATGTATCACTGTTTTCTCCATTAACAGAGCTCTAAGTGATACTAACTGCAACTTCGTATTTACTGTGAACCAAGCACAAGACTGACCCTAATGTTTAAATTTGCTCGACCAAGAGAAGTAAACTCCAGTTCACTGTTTATGAATAAACTAATCAATGAATGTATTGTAATTAAGTAGCTTTGAGAAATCTATCAGCAAAAATGCCCCAGACATTTCAAAATTACCCACATACTCAGGGAGACCTGAAGAGCTGTATTCAGACACCAATGACCTGCATTACTTCACATTGTCATCATATAGAGCAACAGGAGTCACAGCAGCTGGTCTGACTTGTTGACTTCTACTGCCCTGAATTCCTCTGCTTCTTGATAAAGTAATATTCCAAATACAGTTGCAGTTATTAAAACTAGAAGCTTTGTTATGTCCTAAAAGCTTCAGAAGGAACAATGAAGTTCACCCCTGCTCAGCAGGTATCTCCTTCAGTAGTTTTTATTAATTTAAATACAGGAATATCCTATGAGTTACTTGGTTTATGTTTACTAGACCAAGTGATAATCCTTAAACAGAGACAAAGCCCACAAATCACTGTGCCATCTGGTAGGGCTAAACAAGGGCAAGCTGCAGCTCCCAGGAGGACACTGTGAACACATTGGTCGTGCATTGAAAATGCAATTTTGTCACTACTAAACTCATAATGAAGAAATGTCCTAAGAGAGATTAAAGCAGTTGTGCAGCATAAAGAGTGTTATGTTCACTTTGAGGTTATTTGGACAAAATAAACCTCTATGGAAGATGTAATCAAGAACCTCATGTTAAGGTACTGCAAGCAGGAATGTTCTCCATATCACAGCTATCAACAATTCCTATTCACAACAGTATGTTCTGATAAGTGTTGCTTGGAAAGTCTAGAAATAAGATACAACCTACAACATTTGGGAGCATGTCAAAATTCTTAAGCTTTTCCAAGAAATATTTTGGCACTGATACCTTGAACCTACAGACCTCAGACAACTACTTTCACTGGAGTGAACAATATCAACAGGAACTCTTTTCACCAACATGTATTTTTCTCTTACAACACCCTTTCAATTCAGGGAGGACACAGTGAGATCTGGTACTGCACAAGAAAGCTCAAAGACTCAGTTATTAACACAGTGTAGCTCTTCAAATTATATTATATAGACAAGTAAATACTTCAAGTGCTGCCCAGCACTGAAATTCTACTGAAGAGGCATAGTCTGCCATCAGGATCATCTCAGAATCTCAGGAAAGTCAGTAACTTAGCATTCCAGCTAGAGGTGTGAACTGCTCTTAAGGAAAAAATCCTTGAGAGAACTCTAGTAGGCACCAGCTTACCATGACAAAAATTATGGCAAACAGTAAAGCTATTAAAAAATTAAAACCTACTTTCTCAATGGTAAAAAGGCGCAGAACAAAACTAAACAAAGAGAAGTTTAGAGTCCTGGAATCAAGACAGCCTCGTGTCACTATGAGATTGCACAGAAAAATGTACATTCCTTTGAAAGTTAAAAACCAAAGGTCATGCAGTTTTCCAAAAAGCACATGTTAAAATATTCTTCTAAGTTCCTCATAAGTAGCTGAATGACAGCTAAAAGTCTTCCTATTAAGAAATTATTCAAACTTGAAGGTCTGTCAAAAACATGACTAGAAAGAAAAACACAGTATAAACATAAAAATCTCCCTTTTTCCTTGCTTGCTGGAAAGAGTATTTTGCTTGCCACAATGAAAACTAATTTACTTTTTAATTTCTTAAATCAATAAAACTGATTTAGAAAACATGCTTTCTACTTACCCCTTTCTTCCTTGTAAATCCTATGAGCTATTTTATCTAATAAGTTTATTTTCTGACTAAATGTTTCCATGTAATTGTTCATTTCTGTAAACATTTCAGGACGATTTTTAACCGCTCCTCTTACTGAGGATGCTACAGCTCTGACGGTCTGTCCCATCCTGCTCAGCAAACCGGGACCCTGCTTCTTGTGTGAGGAGAGTTCCTAGAGACAGAACAAGCTCTCTTTACTGCCAGGAACATTTGTTAATTCTCTGAAAATAATTAATAAAACTTTTTTTTTCTTTCCTTTCTGTTTTTAACAAAACTACATACATAAACTTCTTTTTAGTGTATAAATCTTATCATTATTAGACCAGTGTCAGAGCCATCCCTGTTTTGTGAATTTATTAGCTAAGTCTTTCTGAGCAAACACAAGCATGCCATGTATGACAATGTCACAAGAATGGCTGAAGATGACAGAGAACTTTCACCCTTTCACTCCTCAGCGTGAGTTAGGTAGTTTGCAGTTTAGCTTTTTGAGCAGGAAAGCAGAGGTAATGATTGCAGAAATAAGTCTTTGAGAAAAGAAGACAATGCTCCTACTGGAAGAAGTAATCCATCTGGTTTTTTTAACTCTTTATATGTTGCTAGGATAACTTTTGCTGAAATTCAGAGGCAGGCTTTTCTAAGTAAAAAACTCCAATTTGCATCTGGACACATTTTGCAACAATGCAACAGGAAAAGCCTGTATTTTTCTTTTATGAGATTGGTAAAAAAAAAAAAAAAGACAGTGACATGCCAAAACAATAATTAATTAAACCAAATGTTTTCCTCATAAACTGAAAAACTTATATGTGTACCAAAAAACATGTAGAGTTGAAATACTATGAATTTGCCACAAAAATTAAAAAATGCAGTAACAAAAACAACTTTGGAAGGTACAGCAATATTTATGGTCATGTGCATGACTACCAAAACCACAGGAGAAAAGGTAATGAATATTCCATAAATCTCTGCCTGCTTCTGCCACTTTTGTAACAAGCCATGGGATGACGCTATTGAATACTGAACCAGGGAGGTTCCTGATATACCCTACTAACACAACATGTGGTTTCATGTAACTGTAAATAAAAACAAAGGCATTTTACCCAGGCTTGTGCAGTAAGAAAAATTTTGAAGTCCTCATTAAAAGTTAAAGTAGGATGATCAGCAATACGGTTCAAAAATTTATGTAAAGCTTTTCTTCGAGTCTCAATGAATTCATCACTAAACCGTTCCACCATTCCCTTCACTATGAATTTTTCAGGCAACGGCTAAGGAAAAAAAGAAGAAATATATTGTATATTTTGCATAATATTCGGAGTATTACAACAGTTCTTCTGCTTACTAAAAAACACAGGTACACCTTGTAAAATCCACCATGCAATAACACAAAAGTTATATAAAGTTATCATATTCACCAGGTTACCAGGTTTACCATTTCTCTTGTAATATACAGTGCAGAAGAACACAAGTACAACTAAGAAAGGACATAAATTACTGCAAATTACTGCATATACTACAATTAAAAACCTAAGAAATACCTTCATGTGATTTTTGTCACATATATATAAAGCTAAGGAAAATAGGTTGGCTTAATATTTGTGAAACTTCAGAAGCTGAAGAAAGACCTCAAACATCTCTGTATAAAACTGGAGCCATCTTATAAACAAAGAAAAATAAGTTTTAGCAAACAAACAGGAATAATCAGTGTTGGATGTGCTTCTTCAAGTTTGCTCTTCAACCAAAGGAAATCTTGATATCGTCTTCGAACTTCATATTCACTGGAGTCAAATTCACCACGGGTTGTCTGAAAACCAAAAGCAGAAAAAACAGGCTTAGGCTAGAATATCAGAAAAAAAGAAGTTTTAGATTTTGGAGAAAACTGAGTACTTGAGGCAATGCATACATTCTATCTGGTCCCTGTTACTGGTTTGCTGTTATTTTAAAGAGCAATGATCAACTCCTTGAAGAGTTAACACATCCTATTTCAGCAAGACATCAAAGTTCTATTGGGGAAACAAAAAAGTGAGCACTAAGCTGCACTTCGTGCAGTGACCTGTAATGATTATCTTACCACAATGTTTCCAAATTATTGCAGTAATTACTTTACTGTGGAATTTTTCTTTCAGCAATCACAGCTATGTTTGTTACTTTTAGGGCACTTCTTTTAAAGTGATTACTAATCTACAAGTGAAGAAAGTCCATTTTTTAGCACTCTGAACAAAGCCCAAAGAGCTGACACATGTCCTTGGGACCTGGTGACATTACTCAATAATCCTCACATTCAAAACACGAAAACTTCAGCATATCACAGCAAAAACACTTCCTGCGTTGCTTAATGGATTCTGCAGCCCATCATCAATTCCAGTTTTGCAGCCCCCTGTTAGAACTTGCCAACAAACCTTTAATGCCTACAAACAATGCTTATTACAGATTACAGAATTGTCAGACCGTGAGATTTATTTTACCACAGCTCTGTCTTCTGGAGGCAAGCCACAAAGAGCCCATGTTTTCATTAATGTACGCTATTTAGCATTCATTGTTGCACAGAGATTTATAACACAATGCAAGTAAACTCTAAAAACCCCAAAACATGCTTTTGTAATCTAAACATTTCTGAGGGTTGAATAAAAATTTTTCAAGGTATGTGGGAGGAATACTATTACTTTATCATGAACAACCAGCATTACAAATTAAATATAAGAAAGGATAGAAGAGATAAAAAAAGCAAAAGCAATCCACCTTACAGCCCTCTCATACTTGCCTGAAGAAAAAATGTTCTCTCATCTACAGAAACAGGCATAAAGTGAAAATTATTGCTAGCAACCTAACAAAGATAGCTCTCTTCCTACTCATTAAATATTTTATGAGGAATTGATATCTCCTCTTATTTAAAGATGAATAATTCCTATTTGAAAATTTGCTTTTAAATGAATCTTTAAAAAAGAACTCAAAGTAAAATAAATTAACAGTGCAATTCTCAAAATGGAGCCTGCAGAATATTTACTGGTAATCTCAGAAGACCTGACTGGTCTCACAAGGCTCACTTTCTCCCTTATTTCTTGTAAATAACTTGCATTCAGGACAATTAAAATATATTTAATTGTTTCCTAATACTACTCTTTCATTAGAGCATTGTGGCAGTTTCCCCAGAAATTACATGCAACTGCCCATGGGAAGCAAACATCCATGCGTTAATGGATGCTACAATTAGAAAAGAATGGAATTGAAAGACTGTACGAGGTAACATTTATGCAAGATGTAAGACTGGTAGCCTGTAAGTGATTCAAAAGTCATCAATACTTTTAATATAGTGTCTTCAAAGTGGGTCAGTCCTCTGGCTGTTTCCTGTTCTTGCTGAACATCATAACAGAAAAGGTTATTGCCTCACAGCACTCATTTTGCCACTGCCATTTTCTCAACCTAAAGAATCTAAGCATGTGTGTATGCAGACTCACACTGAATATTTTTCCATTATATAGCACAATTTCATGAAGTTTTAGTTGTCTATAACTCATGGTAAAATTAAAGTTTAAATTTAGTACAATGCCAGAGAATGGTGTGCAAGAAGAGTGAAAATGCCAATTGTTATCAAAGTAAGCCATTAAACCATGAACAGACACTTACCTTTGTGACTACTCTGTATGTAATAAATGTTTCAATGGCTGTAATGTGGCTTTCAGGATCATCGACTGTAATGAAGAGATCTCTTAATTCTGGTCCATCTTCAAATTTATACTGGTTTATCATTGATGAGGGGGATATTGGCACTGAAGGACTGAATGAGTTTACCTCAGTCAGAGATACATCCTACAGATAAGACATGAGATCATCCATATCAATAATCTTTGTATACAAACACGTCTCCGATGCTAAAACAACAAGCTTTAAAATAATCTGATAGAACAGATAAAACTCGTAGCAGATGAAGGAATTATATAGTACATAGAAAATCTATTATCCTTTTCAGTATTTGCTTTGGTGAGGATGTAAGAAATAAGATTTATTCTAAAATGGATGAAAGAACAAAATACTATCATTTGAGAAAAATGTTATGCATAGCTAGGAAGAGAACTTGCCTATGAATAGTAAAATTAGTTATGAATCAAGCACCCATTAATTGTGCAGGGTACTTACCAGTTTTATTAAAATTGTTAGAAGCCAGTTATTGAGGACTTATGATGTTTGAATTATCTCTAATTACCTGAACAGGATGGATTAAAAAATGATGATTCAAAAAAAAAAGGGCAAAATCCAAATCAGAATTTTTACTGGAATTGGATATTTCAGTGTGCATTTATTTTAAAATAAAATTTGAAATGGAAAACAATTACAGGTACATAAATGATTTTTTAAAGGAAAACAGTAAGTAAGGATGCAGTACAAATTTGCTGTTTAATTTCTTAAAAAAAAATGTCAAACTACAGTTTTGCTGAAGTGAAAAATCTCTTTTTGATACCACTAACCACTTGCACACATCTCAGTAAGAATACGTCCCCACAGCAGCTGTTTCTGCTAGTGCATTCAATGGTGCTCACCTAACTGCTGAGAAACAAGGTGGAAATTGGAAACAGGCAAGAAATCTCATTTTTCTTCCCTAGATATAAGTCTGGTGACTTATATCTAGTGACTAATCTAGAATCTTGAAGGATACAGTTACCATGAAAATAAACTGAATTTACTAATGCCATAGAAGAGCATAAAAAATTAACAAATCATTAGAAATAATAGAGAAATTGAAATAGATTATTCTATTTTAAATATCAAATACTATATACACTAGATACTATATGGTTTTTTAAATATATGCAATGCAAATAATTATTATCATAACAAACTTTTAAATTAACCTATTTTCTAAATGTTTTCTAAAAGGGTAGTTAGACGACACTGACTACAAGTGGCAAAGAGTTGCCCTCTCCCGTGCTTTGTTAGCTATGGAGGCAGGAGAACCGGGATGTAGTTAAAGAGAAAACTGCTCAAATGGCAGGACTGGAAAAGTGTGAGCCCACACTAACTGGAGTCACAGCATCATCCCAAAGCTGATCTCACAGGAATGAAGAGAACCCCACTGCTGAACTGGGTGAGAGTTGCTTTTTGACTTTGAATTCAATTGGATCAAAGCTTTCTTTGGAAAGAAATACCTCATCTTGTTCTTTTTCTTTGGATTTACCAATGTACTCCCACAAATACGGAAGAGACATTTATACCAGGAATTACGACCAGTAAGTGCTTACATACCAATTCTCCTCCCATCACTTACCTGCAGTTCTTCAAACAGGGAGACAAAAAGCCACACAGAAGACTAAAGACAACACTTCAAATATTACACAGTGGTTTCCTTGTATACCTGTCAGTCATTTTACTTTTACTCAGTGTGTTTCTACACAATTTCTATACAGCCAGCACTATCCTAAGTCATGCAGAATAAACAGAGCTGTTCCCAGAGCCCACAAGCACCGGCTGTCCATGGTCTAGATGAAGAATGAGGACTGCTAGCTCAGAGCAGTCCATGCAATTCAAAGTGCTGAAGCAATGGGAAATTTGCAGGGAAAGAAAAATGCATGTGAGCATGTAAGGGACTTGAATGGCCATATAATTTGAGGAGTAATGACTCTGCAAGGCCTAAATTGGATCAAGGTAAATGCGTTTCATATTTTCTCATTTTCCATAGGGCATTAATGTCTTAATGTTTTCATTCTTTCTTCTAGGTTGCTACTAAAAATTGCTCTATTCATGCAGGTGTCTAAAAGTATATGTTTATATGGAAGGGCTTATGAATACGTGGTGTGAGAAACAAAATATGGGCAATAAAAATGCATAGAATAAGCAAGTCTTTGGTTTTGTTTAATACAGCTCTAGGATCCATGCACACACTAATGAATATACACGAGTTTTTAACAAGCAACTGTCTCTTTATTCTCATAATAGTTCGGGTTTACTTTCAGTAATTAAGTTCATGTGACCTAAGCCTGATGTCATCACAGAAACACAACAGAAAAAACCATGATCATTTTCTTTACAGCTGTAATTTTGTGGTTGGAACTATGTTTTTGTGTGCATACAGATGAGGGCAGGAGTTTTGTAGCACAGGAAAACCAGGTAATTTTTCTAGCTCTTGGGTTGTGCAATCTTCTTCCTCTTCATCCATGCAAAGAGCATCAAGGCCCTGTCCCAGAAAATTATGCCCTTTCCCACACCTCCCCCACCCCCTACCTGCAGTACCCCTTCTCTTTCCAAGCCCCTGCCTACACTTTTGACAGAGCAGTCGGCAGAGCCATGTGTGCCAGTCCACAAACAGGTTCATGCCTTTTGATTTACTGGCCAAGAGTCCAAAGCGATAGAAAATCAATGAGCTCCTCACAGCCTGAGGGCTTTTTTCTGAGTCTTCTTTCTCTAATACTTGCAGTTACCCTATCTCAGTATCACGTTTGACTGCAACTGATCAGTAACACTCCAAAATATATAGGGGAAGAAAACACTCTTACAGCTGGAGCAGCCTCAAAACAGGCTACGCACACAGCAGAGACTGCAGCTCTTTGGAGAAGACACCAAGCCTGGGGGTTTGTCAAACAATGCTCCTCCCAGAGCATAGGTCCTTGAGCCAAGGTTACTTCTGTGCTCCATCCATCCATCCATCCATCCATCCATCCATCCATCCATCCATCCATCCATCCATCCATCCCATCCATCCACCTCTACCTCCCAGCAAGGATCCAGAGTTTGCAGTAATCTGTAGCCAGAATCCAAAAACAGGTCATAAAGGATGTGGGGTAGAGTTTGTCTTATAAGTGAATAGCTTGGTTGCTGGAGCATTCTTCAAAGAGCAGAGATTCAGAAGGACTGATTTATAAGTGATTTTTTTTGTCAAGGAACTATTCTGTCTCAAATCCTTGATGAACTTGAAGAAAAAATCTTGAAGAAAAATTAGTCTCTACGCAATTCTGAAGTGGCATATACATGTTTTTCAGAAATACCATTAAGTTTTCTATAGTTATGAAATGCAGACAAACACTGTGAAATAAAAGTTTGAAAGCAGAGGTGCTAAAGATTTTAAGTATTAACCAAACTGCTGACAGCTTTGTCAATGTTACGTATCAGTTATCTAGGAATGCAAAAGATAACTGAATGGGTATTTGTGATACAGGCAGTACTCTATACTTTGAAGTTAAGGGAAGAAAGCAGGTTGAAAACATTCCATCTGTGTGACTCATAACTCAGCTCTCAGAATTTGTCTCTGCCGAAAAGAATTCAGAACTTTTTCAGTGGCGCTTGAAACTAGGAGAAAGTGAAATGCACATCACATTATGAAATGTTTTATCAGAGCTGCTGAAGATGCTGGTCTGTAATATTTGAGATATGTCAGAGGATACCAGGTCAATGGTTTATAACACTATCAGGTTAAATGTCTATGGATTTTCATAAAATAAAAGCCCAGTGTTTACATTCTGAGTAATAACTCAGGGTATTGAAGTTGACAATTTTTAAGAATCTCATTTTTCAGCATTTTTTTAGCTGGCACATTCCACTGCCTAGACTGAGAAAGATGAAGCTGACGAGAGTGGCAGGCAGCGAGCTCTGCATGGCTGCTGCCATCCCGCTCAGCTTGCAAAGGCCACTGCCTTACAGACACTGCAAGAGGAACCCCATTAAGATACAATTTAAAACAAAGTAGTCCTGGAACAGCATGTTATGGAAAAATTTGTTTTACAAAACTTAGTTGTGATCTACATTTGGAGTGTCAGATTCCTTTGAATATACGGAACATGAATAAATAGGGTCTAAAGCCCAAACAACCTTACAGATTTTCATCAGCTCAAAAGACCAGATCTCAAATTGTACTTGAAAACAAACCATGAATTTTGGTTGATATATACAACCACTACACACCAGTAACCACGCTTTGGAAGGAAAGCTGTATTTTCACATAATATGACAAATTTTATCATTTTCAGGAATAATTTATCATGTAGCATGCATTAAGAGTAGTTAAGATTTCATATATGTAAAAAATATTTTGCATGAATCCAGGTAGAAATTTAAAGATCTCAATATTTGCCATAAAGCAGCAGTAACTTGTATCAACTCCACTTGTTTTTATTTTTTATTCCCAAGGAGAATTGCTCTTGACAAGCAAGCAGCATAAGCATCAATAGACTGTGTTGATAAGCAGATACCTTCATGCAGAACTGCCTGAACTTCACCCATAAAAGGAAATGGATGCAAAGTGAGCAAATACAACTAAAATTATATTTTAGCGCTGCTTTTGCATGCAAGTTCAGTGAATCATTCATCTTTTTATGACAAATCAGCACCGGTGCTTTCCAAGAAAATATAATTCAGCTCGACCCTAGTTATGCTTCAGAAAAATGCAGGTAACTTGGTGAAATTTAGTCTAATCTCTTGCACGTTACAGACTATTAAATCTCCTAAGAGTTCCTTCTGGCCTTAAAAGCCATGAGTTTCAAGAATTCTATTACAGTCTGAGTTTAAATACATAGCTCCTAAGAAGGAACTTATTCCAATAGTTCTATTCATTCATCCACAAAACTGTTTGTCACCTACAGAAATATAAACCACACATTTACTCCCTATGACAATCTGTCCTACTGAATAGAAATACATTGCCACTTTTTCAAATTATAAATGTAACCGCTATTTCTCTCCCATGGCACACATCCTGTCACAGCAGTTCACAAGTCTCAGATAGGGAACGACACCCTAGCCCCATACATATTTTTCCACCCTAGCTCTCTGTAAGCACTTATATTTTAGATGCTGCCTTGATAAGGCAAATAGATCCATGACATGCCCTCTTCTTTAACTGCCGGGGAGACAAGAGGTAAGTCTTGTCTTTACCTGTACTAAATCAGTACTAAATGAGAAACAATACACGTGGAAGCCATAGCCCCCTTCATTGGTTTAATTAAAACTAGCACTATCAGCCAGACTGGCACGCATGTACCTGGCTGTGTGCTCTCTCAACGTGGACCCTGATACATTGTCAGTTACGTTCATTTTATTCCCTTCATCGAGATTCAGTTGTTATCTTCTCAAATCTCCTATGTGAAGGTGTGAGACCTCATCTTTTAAAAGAAACCTTAACGTGAAACTTGGAAACATTTATTTACATTCAAACACAACTGCAATTACTAAACACGACTGTTTATTTAATTCACAGATAATTTATGGCACCTGACGAACATAAGTGATGAGGGTACAGCAAAGTCCAGGTTAGATGGCACATTTAAGGTAAGCGCAGTCATTACTCGCACTGCTGGTCCTAAGGAGCAACTCCGCTTTTCGTGCCCGAGAAGTCACCCGGGACTGCGGGCGCCGCCGAGCGCTGCCCGCGCCAGCCCCGCGCCCTCGGCAGCCCGTGCGTGTGAGGGGCGGGCGGGCAGAACTCGCGATCGCCGCCCGGGGCGGAGCCGCCCCGTCCCGTCCCGTCCCGTCCCGTCCCGCCACCCCGGCTCGCCCGGCGCCCGCTGGGGCAAAGTACCGGCGAGCCCGCCCGGCCACCCCCGGCGCGGAGGGCGCTGCCGTACCTTGCTGAACACCTCCAGGTCATCTTCCTCATCGTCCAGCGCCAGAACCTCGGCGGTGGAGAGCAGCGGCTCCCGGGCCGTGCCGAGGGCACCCGCAGCGAGATGCGAGTCGGCCCCGGGCCCTTCCCCGCCGGCGGGGAGCGGCGGCCCCGGTACCCGGCCCTCCGNGGACCGCAGTTGGCGGCTCCCCCGTCCGCCCCTGACCGCGGCCGGCCCGGGGGGCGCGCCCAGTGCGCAGGAGTGGAAGCGGCAGCGGCGGGGGGGGCGGGGGTGCCGGGCCGGCGGGCGGGGGGGGG
>VYXF01001329.1:705308-819726 GCA_013397295.1 Polioptila caerulea
GCCGGGCTGCGAGCGAGCGGGGCCGGGAGGTACCGAGCCTGCCGGCAGGCCCGGGCAGCAGGCGGGGGGACTGCGGCTGCGGCCTCTGCGGAGGCGGGACGGGGCGGCTCAACGCCCACAGGCGTGTTCGTGGCGGCGCGGGGGACCCCGCCCGGGCCACCCCCGGCGCTGCCGCTGGCCGGGGCCGCTGGAAAGTGCAGTGTCTCGGTCTGGAGAGCTCCGTGCGCCCCAGGCCCGGCAGGGACGTACCCAGGCTTTATTTCCTGCGCTTTCCGGACTGTTTTCTTTCCCTCCTGGTAGGCGCCCAGGTGCCGCCACCCGGGCAGCAGGCAAAGCCCACGCGTCGCTGCTTTGTCTCTTGCCTCTCGTACAGCTTCTCTTGGGCAGCTGCTCTGTCGCTCGGAGCTGGACCCCTTCGCCCTGGGGTCAGGCGTGCGTTCGTGATGCTGAGGCCAGGGACTACTTTGGCGTCAGAAATGTGCTTGTGAGAACAAAGTGACACCACGTTACATCAGAAAAGCAGCGGGGAGAGAGACACCAAACATTTAAAAGCAGCAAAGCTGTCCCTTTTTTAAAAGTAAAGCTATCGGAATTATGGGATTTCGAAGTTGCCAGTATTGATCTGGAAGTAATGGCCGGTGCTATTGGTTGCAGGAGCCAGGGCCCAGCAGGAGGCGGCGGGAAGGGAGGGCGGCTCTGACCTGCCGTGGGCTGCTCTGACACCTCCGCTGCGGGGCCGGGCTCGTCACCGAGGCCCGCGTTTGCCCAGTGCGGAACAGGGCACGTCTTTTCAGGCGCCGTCGGAAACCGCTGAACTCAACTTTGTTGTTGATATTATTTCAGGAGTCGTGGGCGGGTTCTTAAACAGGCAGATACAATGATGTCTCTGTGTATCTTGGTTCCCTTGCTGTCAAATTAAAAGAGGCAAACCCCGTAATCAAACGAAAGTATTTTGAAAAGTATTCCTTCGTGAAACACTGCTGGCAGCTGACGGGGAAATACATTTGCTATTTCACGCTTTTCAGCGAAGTCTTGAACCACAACTTGAAATAAAGGGATTAAAATAAAAAACGCCAAATGCCCACTGAACTGTGCGAAGAGACAAGACTAGGTGTGCCTAATTAGAGAGTGTTTACTAAGACATTGTAATAATTGTTTAAAAAACGCCCTAAAGTCCACGAGGAGGCGGGGGCAGTGGCTCGCTGCACGCCTCAGGTGCCAGCAGCGTTTGCTGCAGGGGGCCTCGCCCCGAGCCGCCGGCAGAGGGAGATGGGACGCGCCTGTCCCGGAGCCTCGGACACGCGCTGGTGGATGAGGACCTTGCAGTAAGTGAAAATAAACAGTTTCTGTAGTATAAAGATAACAACGGACCCTGGTACCAGATGCCCGGGCTTCTTTTCTTTTCGACCCGGTGTAGACTGTTCCTGCGCTTCTGCTCTTTGCTGTGCCTCGGCTCTGCGCCTCTGAGGAGCCCGGGGTACTCTTGGTGTGCGGCCTCCCTCACAGACCCTCGGCCGAGAGCTGCTCACCTCCAGGTACTGCCAGGGGCGTGCTGGGCTCCTGAGGTGCTGGGGCTTCTCATCTGGCGTCAAATCTCCCGCTCTTCCTACCTCCGTGTCTTTTACTGTTCCTTTCGCGAGTCGTCGCTGCTCCTGTGTCCACTGATTACCTTCAGCTACCAAAGACTGATGAAAAGTGACTATTGCAACATAAATTTTCTATTCTGTCTTTTGTCCATCAGTGAGAAGTGTAGCTAGTTTGTTTTCTTACTTTATAAATGGCTGATAATATATAGTTTCCACTGGCTTTACCCTTATTTCCACATGTTCTGCTAGAGGCCTGCAGGTTTTCTGAATGGAATAAGTACTTACAATCCATACAATGCCCGAGATTTTAATATGTCTGTATTTAAATTCAGATTATATACTTGTGAGGCAATAACAAAACTCATCAAGGATCACCATTTCAGACAATACACATCAGAGATGATAAATAAAGGACAGCCAGTCAAAGAAAGTATAAAATTAATGTACTGTAGGCTTGAATACTAAGGCTGTTGTCTGAATCATATTAATTTTTCAAAGTTTTACCATGCTCTTGGATTCTTTATTTCTGTTTGAGAGAAATATCACAAGATGCTTTAATTGGATTTTTTTCTTATTATAGCTTTTTATTAGCTCATTAATCAAGCTTAAGAAGACATATTTTTAGATTTCTTGCTGGCAGTGCTTATCTTTCTGTGCTTTATATTTGAAGCATCAATCTATAAGGAAAAGGTAGTCATCGTCCTTCACTCTAGAAAAATATGCATTGCATTTAACAGTAATTTGGAGGTTTAATCATCAAAAAGACCCCTGCTAAAACAAAATAGGACACTGTTCTGTGATCATTTTGAGCTGCCCTCCCCACCCTCTACCCCAGCTGTCCCTAATTTCTATTTAAAGGACCGAATAAACAAATACATCTTCAGGGCACCTTCCCACCCATGCTGAGTCCCGGGGGGTTGCCAGCACCTCTCCTCTGCATTGTTTAGCAAAAAGAACATTTTGCAGACTCTGGAATTTCGTGCTCATTTCCTGCTGTGGGACCAGAGATGACTTTAGGCAGTTGAATAATTGTTCTATTCAAAGACATTGTAAATACAGAACTACACTTTGTAAACGGGATTTGTAGGTTTCTCTTGTACTTTTATTTCACAAATGCTATAGTTTTTCTTCATTTCCATGTGTGTATATTCACAGGCTCCATTTTTCCTGGGCACCAGAGATTTACACATTTTACTGCAGATAACCTTCCCTGAACCTGTGGAATGAGATCTTGGCAATAATTAAAAGTCAATATATTAGATGTTGTTATACCATGAATGTTGTTGCCCCACTTATTTAAAGAAATACGTATTGCACTGAAACAATACTTGACAGTATTTTGCTAAATAAATTTTAACATTTTGTAAAATATGGTGTTTTCTAAATTCCTATGCAATTTTCATGAAATACTCAAGCTTCCCAGCCCTTCCCACTCAGGAGCACTACATAGAATATTCTCATATGCTGGGGTTGAGCTGCAATTGCCTCCAAATTTTATTTATTCACTTAAGCCCAAAAAGCTATTTTGTATTACAAAAACATCAATATTATTCCTACTTGCATTTTCTCTTTTTCTTTGGTAAGAGTGTTGATCCTAGCTAGTAATCCCTTCCTGAGTTGCTTTTCCTTGAACAAATTAAATTTACAAACACCGAAGCAGAACCAAGCTATTCCTTTGCTCTTATGTGCTGGATGCATGTGATCCCTTTAGGCCACAATACCACTTTGAATACTAAATGTTGACTTGTCAAGTTTCACCAACTGCACAGTGATATGGACAGGATTAAATCTTGTTTTATTTCACCATCTCCCTAGCCAGGCAGCAGCAGGGTATGGAGGGCTCACGGTGTTTTACTCTGTTCCACCACTGCAGTGCAAATAAGCGTGTTAGTGAATCTGCTGACATTCAGCACCTTGACACAAATGGGAACATTTTTCTAGGTCTGAAATGGATTGTCAAGTAGCATTCTTGTCAGGGTTGTGTAGTGCATAAGCAGAAGTCATTATGTTTACACCCAGAAGATATTTTGATGGTGAATTAAGGGCTGACCTTCATATCATACCATTTATTAGAGCAAGGTTTTTAGTAAGCTCCATTTAATGGCTTAGAATAAGGTTAACTATTTATGTTCCATGCCTGAACTTGCAAGGAAGTTGGAACATTAAAACTCTCTACATTGTGAGCTGCTTAGCTTTTCAGCTGCCTCTTGTTTTGTGGTTCAAAGGTAAATGTTAAGTTCTTGTGTTATTTTTGTTGTTGTTGTTAATTTAAGTTTGGAAGATTCTTTAATTGGAATATTGTAAAATGATTCATCTGTCAGATGGTGGATATCCTGCAAGCTTATTTTTCTCAGAGACTATCAGGCTGTTTTTCCTTTCTTACTGCCCAAAGGAAATTACGATGTAGTGTACTCATAATAATGTTATCTCTTTTATAGCTGCAGATCATTTTTATGGCATTGCAGCTGTACAAAGCTCTGATCAATATCTGGAGATGTGCTACCCTTTTAAGTTAGGTTACTGCCAGATTTTACACATGAAAATATTCCAAGTGAAGTTCGATTTGGTTTCATATATTTCACAATATCTAAAAACAGTTATTTCTCAAGCTTCATTAGATATGAAAACATTGATTTTTTGGGGGGGGAGGTGAAGAGGTATAATGCTTTGCATTATTGTCAAATACAGTCTATCTGTTCTAATATAACATTGTCTTTTCTGCTGAAAAAATGGTTTCCTGTTTTCAAATAAATGCTTCTGTCCTTTTTTTTGAGGAATGGTATATTTAGCAATCTGTACTGTATGGTGTGAAATACTAGGGTATCTCCTAGACAGCAAGTATGCAAAAAAATTCTTACATTACATACATATAAAGGCTTATTGAATTAATTTGATACAGGAATTGGAGTTCTCTCTATTTTTTTCTCATGCATAGTTTGGAATTCTAGGCAAAGAGAAACAGATTAATACTGTACCTAAGCTATCCTGTTTATCAATGACCAGGTGTAGTCCTGCTTGTTAAATAAACTTTTAAAAAGTGGCAGTGGTTGATATGAATGTTATTTCTTTACAAGTGTCTGTTTATAATCCATTTAAATTGAAGAATTCTGTATTTCAGCTGGTACAGTGTAATGGCTCTGAAAACACTGCAAACTTGTGATCATTTTTAACCTTTTAGGCACAGGTTTTGCCACCATTTCAAGGTTAAATCGCCTTTACAGAATTGCTTTGTACAGATTTAGCAATCTTTAATGCTCACACATGCTTTCAGTGACCCTCAAAACTTTTTGGTAGGTGAACCTCAGTATATTTGCAGCCGGTGAGTGTACTTAAACCAATACAGAAGACACATTGTGGTTGAATTAACACTCCATATTCATGATGTTTTAATAGACTTAATTTTTTTTTAGATAGCAAATTTGTGTGCCTTTTGCCTTAGTTTATTACTGCCAGGATGACTACTAAGAAAGTTTTATATAGGAGGCTTTTGTTTTTTAGTCCTCAAATTCACATCTGAACTATTGACATAAAATTTGGAACAACACTCTACCCAATTAACAATTTAATACTAATTGATAGAAAGTGACATGTATGTAGGTATTCATAAAACACATAGAAAATTCATGCTGCACCTACACTGCTGGAGAATCTTTTATCTGAGCCCTTCCATTAAACTCTGTGTAATACTAATTGTAAAGGACAGTGATCCTAGGTTATTCTTGCTAAAGCTTCCACTTTTTGTTGTACAAAGATCAGAAAATTAAAAAATACCCCATCATCAAAACGCAGAAATAAAAGTATGGTCATGTTTAGTAGATTATGACCCAGAGGAAAGAATGTGAACAGCATGGCTGCAAGGAGGAATTTTAAGTGATGTATGTGAAACTGCCAAAATGAGAATTGCAGCTGAAGGAAGTGAGCCAGCAGTCTAACTACAATCAATATCCAGGTTAAGTAAACAATTACAGTCTGCCAGAGCTGGAGGAAAATCCACACAGCCTGGCAGGGTGCCTGAAGTGTCTTCAGATATAAATCCTGAATTTACTTCATGGATAGCTTGCTTGTCATTTGCACTGACCCTGATTTTTTTTTTTTTTTTTTTTTTTTTTTTTTTTTTTTTTTTTTTTTTTATAGTAAAAGGAAAAAATTGTTGAAAGGGTGTGAAGGGTTTTTGTTAATACCTAACAAAAAAAAAAAAAAAAAAATTATGCATTTTAGTTAATAGTGGAGGTTGTTTTAAAAATCTGGAAGCTGGTGAGACTCAGAAGTGACCAAAGAACAATGTATCTTATCAGACAATCTGATAGGTCAGGGAAGCAGGCTTATGAATAATTTAAAAATACAAAGGAGTAACACTGTGGTCCTTTGTGAGCACTGAACTTACTTAACATAGACAATACCAAGCTTAAAATGGGAACAGCTCTGTTCATAATATTTTAGCATAGTTTTCTTATCAAAGATTAATATGTGTACAAGCCCTTGTGTGAAAACTTGGCAGTCTGAGATTCTTTCTCCCCTTAATATCCTCTTCCTCTCCTAACTTTATTTGTTATAAAGTTGCTAAATAGCTCAAAATAGTTTCAACACCATTAAGAGATGCCTAAGTCTCAAAAAGAGCTGAGATAGATTTATAGAAGAATGAATGTTTTTACACTGTGCCTTGATCTCTTACCCCTTAGGCAAAACTTCTCAGGAAACCTCAAAATTTTCCTGCCAGAGTACATACATATAAAACTGGTAGTATAGCAGAAAACTGTTCCATTGGGTGTCCTAATTTTATATTTAACCCTCTCAAATGTCTTCATGATTTAAAAATATTTATTGCTTCTGGTGGACAGAAAAGTGACAGAGTATTTACTTCCCATTTCTCAGAACACATAAAAAGCAACAAACCAGCTACTGTCTGTTCCCTCACCACTGCATGGCATGCTTGGGATTAGCTAAGGCATGTGATGTATCTGGTGGGAATGCTCTATAGCAAATGTGTGCATGAGCACAAGTGCACAGGGGAGCAGAATTCAGTAATTTTGTAGATTGGTTTTTTTTGTTGTTTTTTAAAATTTCCTTTTAGCATATCTTAGTGTGTTTGCACAGTGTAGAATTTTGGAGGCTCTGTGTCCTGAAAACCAAGAAGTATTTGTCTCCAGATACTGAGAAGAACTATTGCCAGATTCTAGTGAAGAATAGCAAGGGAAAATTTAAATTTCGAGACTTTATACTATGATGTAGTCCAAGAATAGAGTGAGTTTGGACAGCATGGTCAGACTGCAGCTGCGGGAGCTCTAGATCAGATGGGAAGGAAGTATTCCAGCAGATGTGATTTACAGTGGCAACACAAGCAGTCATTTGCTTCCTGCAGTTTCTTCTTCTGTGAGAAAATATAAAAATACCAGATTGGTCTGTGTCTTAGAGGGGAAACAATGGGATTAATTAGGTCATTATTATATCCAACAGATTATTCACTTAGGGATGATGTGATAGCAATGCACTGATGATATTGACCCTGTGGATTTGCAAGAGAACTTCTGTTTAAAATGAGGTTGGTGGATAGACTGTGACATTGAAATACTGTGTTCTGGTGAGTTGCAGTGAGCTCTGAAGTTAGCATTGATACTTGTTTACCACTGAGAGAAACAGAAAAGCTGCTAGGCAAGATGAAACTGCAGGGGAGAGTAGGTGTACCTCCCCAGCTCCTAGGAATTAAATCACTATCACATTACATGAAAGCTTAAATACGTTAAATTTCTCTTCTTTATTCATCTTTCTGATTAGCAATTGCTAGAAGGATGCTGTAGTCTTCAAAAAGGAAGACTATAGGAAGGAATATTCTAGAACTTAAGAGGCATGCAGTACAATATTTACACTTAAGCTACTCCATACTTTTTCAAAGTTTAGAAATCAGAGAGGTCTGTTCCTTCTGTCTTAAGTATGTAATTGTTCTTTTCTTATCCATGAAGCGAAGTTGCATTGCTATTTTTAGCTTTGTTGAGCTTCTGAAACATTAACAGAACAATATTTTCTTTTCTATGTACCATATCACTTAAGACAGCAAATGACCATCTGCTAGATTGCATTTCTCAGCCTGTGGCCACATATACTATAATAGTTGTTTTGGTCTTCTGTAAAAATTTCTCTTCAAACTGACTTAATGATTTATGCTACCAAATTGTTCACGTTTCTAAACTGTTTATTGAAGTATTGAAATAGACTAGAATTTTAGTTTTTTCTTGTTCTCATGTGATATACACGAGGCAAAAAACAATGAACAGAGCACAACTATTGGAAATGGTACATTTTCCATGTGCAACATCACTGAAAGCACCTTTGGTTTTGCTCAAGAGAAATTCCAGTTTAACCATTCTAGCACCTTTGAGACTATCTCTTAGATGGGCAAACTCTGTTGGGGCCAGACTCAATAGCTGAGTCTAGGTGGAAGGGTCTCTGTGGTAAACTCGTCTGATTTTGAACCAGCTGGGAATTACTCCAGCTCTTTAGCAGAATTGAATACTTTAGGAGTGCCTTCGTGTGAATTTGTATCTCTGTGTTTCAGAAAGCCCTTCAAGCCACCAGGAGGAATGATACAATACTTGGAAGATTTATATTGGGCTCCCACTCTGCCAAAAATACTCAGAAATTTCCTATAAGCTGTATGGATTCTGTTTGAAGCCCTGTGCTGATAAGGCAATACAGAAGTGTTTTGGCTGTAGTGCAGCAGCTGTTCTTGCCTTCAGCTATTCCCTCTGCTAAAAAGAGTCACTGAGTAGATCGGGGCAAATCTCCTTTGATATCTGTGTGCCTTTTGAGGTTTTAGGAGCATACCCCAAGAAGAATCCTAACTCCTGTGCTTTAGCAGAACCAATTCAGATTATTCAGGAGACAACAAATTAGCTGAAAGTTTCCATGAAAATATGCTACTGGTTTTAGGATGCTTTAATTTTACATGCACACTGGAACAAAGAAACATGCCTGATAGGAGTAGAGAAAGGAGGTGAAAAGAAACAGTAAAAGCAAACATGGTAGTTAGGAACTTAAACCCAGATGAAAAAAGGTTTCAATAATCCCCTGGTTATGGAATATATTTAAAAGTATAATCAAATAAATATAAAATTTTTTGCTCATTTTTTTTTTAGTACAAAAAAGCCAAGTAATGTAGTAACATGCAGATCAGCATGGAAGCTGGAGGAATGAGTCTCCAGTAAAAGTATGCCCTGAAATGCAAATGGTTTTTAAACAAAGTTACATCTACTTAAAAAATGAATCAGTCAATTTTTAGGTAACCACAATGCAAAGTGGAATGGATACAAAATATCTCATAGTTGATCAAAAGGTAGGTAATGGTATGTACTGCTGCATACTGAAGAAGCTGAAAACAGGAAATAGCTTCAGTAATCTGCCTCTGGGGGCTGAGGTTGGCATGATAGGCAAAATGAGTCTGAAGCCAAGAAATGGGGTAAGACAGATTTTTGGTCTGCCCAACCTATACCCTGTTAACAGAACAGAAGAAGTCAGTTCAAGTGTTTTCCAATGACCATAGAGCTGACAGTGAGCAGAAAAACAGCTCAAAAAGTGAGGGGATGTGGCACTGAGATAGGCTTTAGTGGACACAGTGCATTAGGTCAAAGGTTGGACTTGGTCTTGGAGGTTTTTACCAACCTTAATGATTCTATGTTAGATGGATTACAAGCACCTAGTGGAAAAACAGGTGAGAAGGCTGATATGGTAATCACAAAAGGTAGAATTGCATATTACTTTATGAAGCAGATTGAAGAAATTAATAATTTTAGTGTAGCTATGTTGTTTGAATCAAAAACACCTCAAAATCAGAGAATGATAGAAAAATTCTAATATCGTGTGTCTGTAGGATATTGTAGGGTTGATTTTGCATACTAAAAGGGATCTTTTTAAAGCATTTTATGCTTTAACATTCTGTGCGTGGTTAAAGCTTTTAAGTACTACTAGGAGTTGTGACCATATGGGTGGGCAGCCCTGCATGTGGGAGTATTTAACTTCTTCAGAATAGCTTGGAGAACAAATGCTGATAGTACTGGCTATTTCTGCTGATAATAGCTGACAGTTTTTTTCATTTCATCAATAAGTTTTCATTTAAGTAATGAAGATATTCTAGATGAGCTGATTGAGGAATGTATGATGAGTGATTCAGATAAAATTAAATGACAAGAGGAAAAGAAATCTGTATGTGACTGGGGATTTCAAACCTCAGTACTCTACAGATGTGAATCAATCTACCAAAGAAGCCCTGAAACTTAAATGTGGAAAAGGTCTGGAACTTCCTTATTCAAAAGCTTTGACACTCTCTGGCATTAATACCTGGAACAAAGAAAGAAGCATTGTAGAAATAATATAACTGCATCAATAGCCACATAATTAAAAATAAATTAGCAGAATGTAAAAAGATTGCAGAAAGGATTGACAGGTATAGAAGTAAATGCAAAAGAGTTAGAGAAGGATAGGAATAAGGCAAATTAAAGTCAAGCAGAGCTAGACCTTGCACTGGATATTAAACATGATAAAATTACTCAGCCTTAAGCACGCAGTTTCAGAAAAAACCCACTAAGAACAACGCATAGTCAGTGTTCAGAGATTAAATGTATTGCCTTAAAAATAATGAATTGTGTTATTCTGTCTTCATTAGAGGCGTTGGTGCTGATTGTGGTGAAAAATGGTGGTTGCATAGTAGGAATAAGTCCACAGGCTTAATAAAAATCATCGCAACTGAGATTCAAGCAGTTTGATGGAGTGAAGGATGGCAGTCAGCAATTCCTTGACCAGTAAGATGCTGGTTCATGAGGTCTCATGTCTGACCATATGACAGCAAATACACAGTGATTAGGGAGAAGGAGTAGTGATTATAGCTGCGTTAGTCCTACCTTGAGGCTTGAGAACAACTTCTGAAGGAAATCCTTCCTGTAGCTGCAAATAAATGCTTGGCTTGGTTTGGTTATAAACATCGGCTGTCACAGGACTGCCAGTGTTGGCAGTGCTGCAGGCAGTGCACATACGCACCTCCTCAGACACCATGTGTTCTTAGGGTTCCTACTTTGGGCTGGAACACTTCTGTACAATTTGGATCTTTAGGTAGTATTAGACTCCTTTTCTTCCAGTGTCTGAGCATGGCTCAGTCTAGAAATTATTCTTCATTCCTTGCCTGTAACTTAATTTTCAGGCGTACTGGGCAGATCAAGATTTGCACAAACATGAATTTCAGTTGTAGGCTAAAATTTTCTCATACAATGCACCAAAACTTAATATAGGTGCTGAGCAGAGATTGTGGAATTTCTATGAGATTCCCCTCCCACTGACTTACAAGTGCAGCGAACTCTGTGAAGTGATCTTAACTTTCTTCTTGAGGATGAGAGAGATTGTGAAGAAGACACGAGTCTACAAAGATTTTTGCATAAGAATCAAATCCACTGGATGAATTTCAAATTTTCTCCTGTAAGGTAGGTGCTTTAGAGCTTTTACTAGCACTAGGCATAAATTAAGTTGTGAATTGTAATCTGTTTAGAAAAATTAAATTTATTTCTAAATTGTATTTAAGTGGTGATGTTGTGAATGAGATGAAAAAAACTCACAACAGATCTTTTCCCAATAGGTTTCCTGACCAAGGAATTTTCTTCTTGACCATCAGAACCAACAGCTTGACAAAAAGCATCCTGAATACCACATTTTCTCTACCATATTTACAGGGACTGTATGAAAAAGAGGCTCAACCCAAATATCAGAGAGCAAGTCACATTTTGTGGCCTGTGTCTTCACTACAGTTTAGGACTGTCTGTTGAGCTGAGGTTTGAGAAGTTCTTTCCAGAACTGAGATGAGGTGATTGTGGGCATTTTTACAACATAGGTCATTTTAGTATTAAAATTACTTAGAATGCTTATCCTACATAAAGAGTGCTGGAAGAGGGCTGTGTGATGAATAATAAGCTTAGACAATGCTGATAAATTTGAAATTAAACCTGGCTTTTGAATTTGCTTAGAGGATCTTGTTACTCTTTAAGTTTTCCCAAAATTAAATATCAAATTATTGATAATGCCTGGCATCCTTTGTAGGAATGTAATTCAGATACACTCACCAAAAGAGCTCACATGATTAGCAGGGTGATTGTGTCATCTTCCCTTGAAATATTCCCCACTACGGGTGTTTCTTGGCAGACTGACATGTTTTCACTTGACATTGCTGTAACCTCTGGGAAAGAAAGAGCCCTACCTTTCTGTGAATAATTCATTAGTGAGCCATCACACTGAAGTATTCCCTTCTTTTGAGGGAGGAGGCAGGGATACCAAAGCTACTTACTTTTGGTTTTTTTGTTTTTTTTTTTTTTTAACTTTTTTTAAAGCTACCTTGCAGTCTTAACACTTCCTAAGTATTCTTCCATAGGAATCTTCTCTCCTAACATAGAACTAACTCTCAGTTCTGATCCTTTGGTTTGTTAATTAATCCATGTAATTTTTCCAACGGTTCTGGATCAGAGCAGTGGAAAGCTGCTGATGCAGTGTAACCTTTCTGATAGTGCTGGGTTGTCTGGAACTGTACAATAATGCCAGTAAATCAAACTTTCAGAAATCCAACTAAAAGCATGGCTGGATGCTTAGTAAAATGTGCTAAAATATGTTTGAAATGACTGTGTAGACTTACACTGCCAGCAGCGAGTGTGCAGGACACTTAGTACACTGCTGGCAGAGCCAGGGGAAGGGGCCCTTTCATATTTGACCAGAGAATGGAGGGCTCAGTGTCCACAGATGTGTTTAAAGCACTGCTGAAAATGTTTACATGGAGTTGGTTTGTCTGACTTTTGGAGTGTTAAAAGTCTGTATCTTCACTTTACCTGGATAAATGTTCCTATTGATGATTTTAAGAAATGAGTTGAAACAGAAGACCCAGTACATCTTTTTTAAAAATTTATGTTAGATAGTACTTTTTTTAGGTATCCTGTTTGAAGACTCTACCAATGGCTTTTTTTTCCTAAAATTGTATCAGTAGCAGGTGTTCACTTTGTTCTTTACTTTTTCACTTCTAATATGTATTTTTTAATGTCTGCTAGAAAAGCTTGACTCAGTTTAAAGCATGTTCTTGGTAACAGACAGCCAAGGGCTGGATGAGCTGTTCTTCTATTCTTATGTGCAATATCTTGGGTATTTGAAGGGCTCTTTAGCGATCCCTTCCTCTAAGAAGCTCAAATAATTCCTGGTCTTTTATTAATCTGTCAGAGCAGGGGTTGCTTCTGAATTTATCTTAGTATTTCTGTCTGAAACAGCTGTGCAGCCTATGCTTCAAATTGCCAGCATTAAATCAACATAGTTTTCCTCCTCATTCTTCATCAATTTGTCATATAGATAAGCCCACTACCTGCACTAGCAATCTTCCATTATCCACTGTTCTTGCTGGTTTCTTCCATATACTCCCATCAACACCCACAAAGGCTTTTTACCCTCAGATATATTCTGTCTTTCTCTCTTCAGGTTTTTTAACTCCACTGCATAAGATGGTGTCTACAGATAGCTAATGACTCTAAAATTGAGCATGACATATGACTTATTTTGCCAGTGATATAGCTAGGTGATTTGGACTTTAATATCTTGATATTGTATAAAGAAAATTTAGAAATTATAAAACAGATAAAAAGAAAAATGAAATCACAAGAAAAAGGCATCTTGATGGTTTTTCTTATTTATATAAGCTCTGACATCCAAATTTCTTTTCTAATTACTGAAACTGTACATAACTGAAAATGTACACATTTGAGGAATATAAATGAATACAGTGTACCCTCCATTATGCACTGTGCAGAAAGTGTCCTTCATGATCAGAGTTCTACCCCATGAAATTTAACTTTAATTCAGATTCTTCTGGGTTTTTTTCATGTATTTGCTTGTCTTTAAGTGTGCTTTTGTGACATCTGTATATGTAACCTTCATAACTAAGATGTGCTTATTTGCATTGTAAAAGAGTAAAGTGTTTCCAGTGCCAGTGTTATAATGAATACTATGTTTAAAAGATCATGTCTCATTTTTCTATGCGCTGTGTCGGCAGCAGTGTTGTAGTCTGTCCTGATATTTCACTGTATAAATTAGAGAGCTAAGGAAGGGAGAAGGAGAGCAGCAGCTATAGATTGAGTGACCTGTTCCATATCACAACACACAACTTTGACAGCCTGAGAAGCAGACTCCTAGCCCAACCTACTAAATAAGGAGTCATTGGAAACGTAGGCCTGATTTTTAGGAAGAGCTGAGGAGTTTGGAATTGTCCTAAATTTTATTTTTGTCCTTTTTTTTCCTCTCTACAGAAAGAATTATAGCTATATACAGTGGCTGTTGTAAACCTCTTTAAAACAGTTTCAGAAACTACTGCTTCCAATTGTCATTCCAGAATGTTTTTCTAAAATGGGAAAAAAAAAAAGAAAACTAAATTTTTTGCATTGTAAGAAAGACATTTCAAAGGTTTCTGGTTTTCCTCTGTTAGAACTCAAGAACAGGTTGAAAAGGGGCATACGTCTTTCAATGTGTAACTTCCATGTATGCACATACTGGATGCTAAAAAAAGAACTGATAGCATTTTTAAAAGGAATAGATATATTTGCATGGAGAAGGATTAGAAAAATAATCTAAACACCTGAAGAAATAAATAATTAAGGACAATAAAAATGGAGACTCCTCTAAAAATGTTGTCCAAGGTGTTTGCAAATAAATACTTTAAAGGAGTTGAATCCTGTTTCAAATCAGACCAAAGCTGCTGGCGCCCTTTGCTTCCCTGTGGCTGCTGCAGGTGCTCCAGGGTTTTTCCTCCAGAGCAGCTGTTCTCCACTGACACAAATGGCACTTCCTGGGGACTACCATCTTTAGTTACAAGAGTCATCATAATGTGCGATGGGATATTTCAGTAATGCTTTCAAATGGCTGCTAAAACACACCACTGCATAAGCAAATCACAACTGCATGCTTGCAGATAGAGCTGCCAGTGACACAGCTACCTATGTGTTGTTCTCTTCAAAGAGGAGCTACTAGAAAAATTGTAGGGCAGCAAGGAAATGTGTGAAAAAACTAGATGCTTAGTGATGTAGTCTTACTGCTGTCTTCCCATCTCCCTCCCAGTTTTCTGTTTCAGCTTATGATCTCCAAAATACTGAGTTTTCATAGCTCAACTTATTTTTTTGCCTCACATCACAGGGAATGCCTAACAATGTCAAATATGGAAAAGCTGATTCACAGTATGCCTATGTCTTCAAAAAGGTCCCAGATTTTACCTGCACAAAGTAAACATTTTGCTTGGGAGAGTGCAATATGATGTGCATTAACAGAATTCTTTGCCTTTTCCATAAAAAAGGCCTCTTAATTTAGAATTTGTGCATTAAAGCAGGGTTAAACCCAAATGGTGATTATAAAGCTCACAGCCTGTTCTGCAGGATAGAAATTAATGGGATAAAAAAAAAAGTTAATGTTGAGGAATTGTAGCATAATGTTCCTTTCTCTTCCCTAGTATCCCACAGTAGATATTAAAAAGGAATCACATTTAAGTTGACTTTCATGCAGCATGTGTTCCTGGCTTCTCAGGACCTCATCCAGAACATGCAGAATTTATCTGCCAAGGATTTTGCAGCTGTGGAGGTTGTTGATCTCAAAAGCGATGCAGGAGCTCTAAGGACTTGTGTGTCAGGCTAGGATGCAATTGTGTAAAGGTATTGAGATACCCAGTAAAGAATAATGTACACTACTTGGGGCAGGTAAAGAGAGATTTAAAAGTTCTTCTGGATGCTTAGAAACTGAGCCCCACAATGGCCATCAGTATCTGGTCCCAGGCTTCTTTATTTTCACAGCTTCGTACTTTGGTCATTAGCTTATTCTGCCCTTAAATACAGTTCACGGCTTGTCAGGTTTTTTATTTGAGGAATTAAGCTTGTTGTTCTGGATGCATGAAGTTGTATCTGTAATATGAACAGGAGAATAGTAACACTTCAAACACCAGCATGTGTTTCAGGCAGACCCTGTATACTCATAAAATGTTAGAATTTAGGATCTTTCCAATGACAGCCATGACTGCTTTGTTTAATGTCAGGCTTCTAAAAGATCCTTTCCTAGCCAATGTTGTTTACCTCTCTGTCCCTTAAAGAGAAAGGAGACACAGATCTTGCATTTGAGTTACTCTCTCTCCAGCTGGAAACGTTGTTTAGTACATTCTTTATTGTATTTATTACAGAGTATGTGGTACCTGCTTGAGTATACCAAGACCACATACTCAAATTGCTTTTTTTTTTTTTTTTTTTTTTTTTTTTTTGTTCATGACATTTTCCCAATGATTTATACTCAAATCTCGTTTTTGCAACAGAATTTCAGTCTCATCTTGCGTTCTCTACTATCTATTTTGTCATCAAAACTGTTGAAATTCATAATAAGTGATTTGGCACTCTGTCTATTTGTTAGGCAGATTATTTGGGAACAGTTATGGTTATCTCCTAGATATTTCCATCATGTTTTTTTGAAAGACAGCATTTGGCTCTACAGTATTTGAAAAAATCAGTGATTGAAATCTGAACTGTATGCTACCATGAGAGAAAGCATATCCTGGTTTTGTTTTCTGCTTGGGGAGGAATCAGGTTTCAGCTGAAATAGTCATGGTTGTCCCTCTGTTTCTGGTAGGTTGTTCTACAAACCTGCAGAATAATGATTCAGAATAAAAGCCTCTTGAATACATTATAAATGTTTTGACATGTCTGTGTTTTATAGATATGTAGATTTGCTAGCATAGAATATTTGTAATTTCAAGGGTTTTAGTTTTCTTATAGTTTGGATAGGATTTTTGTGTGTCATAAAAGAAATATCTGTCTTTATCTTCAACTGATCTTTTACAACAGTGTAAGGGAATTATAAATATGTCTGGTAAAAATAGTCTCCTTTGATTCTTTAGTAGGTGTTGCTTAAATTCATCAGTTTCTTTATATATGTATGTGCATTCAAAGGCTGAAGATCAAGATGTTTGGCAAAGTTTGGAGCTGCTGGAAAGGGGACAGTGGACAGTTCCTCAGATTCTGCATAAGTGAGACTTCAGATGCGAACACCTGCTTTTAATATCGATGGCCGTACCTAATTTTCTTCTGATGATTTGTATAATTTCAAAAATGTGATTTTAAAGGTGAAGCTTTCTATGGAGCTGTCAAAATTTTATATTTCACATTTCCGAAAGAATCAAATTACATCTTATACATAACTAGAGAGACTGAGGTGCTTTTCACATGCAGTATTGCTCTTAGCACAAAAACAGATGCTAATGTGACTATCAGTACAGGACCAAACTTTATCTGAGATCTGGGGTGTTGCCATGGCAATTCCAATTGTTGGAAAAAAATCCTCTTTTGTGCTTCATTCTGACATTATATTGCAAAATGATGATTATGAAGAAACATACAACCCAAAAGGGGGGGGGGAGGGGGGAGGAATCTCTTCTTGAAGATATAAAACATACTTTCTATCACATTTACTTTTTCTGAAACACTGAGTGTGCGCCCAGATTGTTATGAGCTGTATTTTTTGCAGATTCAGATATATTGTTATTTCTCAAACTGCCATAATAATACTCAATGTTATTTTTCCCAAATGAAATAATCAACATAATAAGGAACTCAGAGATATATATCCCATTTCCTATGCAAAATATAAGTTTCTAGTGTATGTTAGGCTGCTGATGTGGCCCTTTTGCTTTTAACAATACCGTCTGTTAATTGAAGCATATCTAAAACACAGATCTCGCTTAAGTTATTTATATATATCAGCTCTATAATCCATGTATAATAGAATAGCTCATACTAGCCAACAGATCAGTCATTTCTGTTTAGTTATAAAACTGTTTTTCTACCAATACATCTCACTGTGAGAAAATTGATATGGCTATTACCTTTTCCTTGCTAAATCAATACACAACAAGCTTTAAATAAATAAATAATCACACACCCCTACACTCCCCCTCCCAAAACCCCAAGAGCTGAACAACAAAACCATACAATACTTTCCAAAAAGAAGAAAATGAAGGAGTAAGGTTAAAATGTGGTTTTCACTGCAATTCATGCTGAAGTTTATTGTGCATTCTTTTACATAGGAAATGTGTAAAATGGGAAGCATTTCCAGAACAGAACTAATTCTTGCAGTGCTGCATTGCTGCTTTATAAATAAATCATTGTCCTTTCTTTATTGATCACTGGAACAATCCAGTCGAAGAATGCTGACTTAGTGCAGCCCTTTGCAGGATGGCTGGATTGAGAGAAAAAGCCGGGTGAGTGGGACCCAGCAGCAGGGAATTGGGACAATCCCACACTGGTTAGAGATCAGGTTTGGTGCATGAAATCCTTGACTTGTCTTTTATCTCCAAAAAAACTGGACAAAGCAGCTGATTTCTACAAGATTTTCTGTCTTTGCATAATGTCATTGATCAGGAGAAATTAAATATAAGACAATACTAGTTGTAATAAGTGGATGATGCTGAAAATCCATGTTTAATGTATTGTGGGGGTTTTTGTTTTTTTTTTTTTTTTTTGAGAACACACAAAAAAAGACCTTCCAAATTTAATTAGTGATCTCAATTATGATATTTATTTTTCGATAAATAAGGGCTCAGATCTGCCAGGAATATGTTTGTATTTGTAGACTCTCAGAAATAGTACTGCATTTCTGTGAATTGAGGTGGAATCTGAATTTTATTTGGTTATCATAGATAACGAAGATCATAGCTTGCCAATCTGACAATTCAATGATGTCTGACTTGTCAGGACTTCTAGTATCAAGCCCCAAGGCTTTTCTGAGAACAGGAGTAGCCTGTTACAATGAGGAGCTGAGAAATACTATTTGGGTTTGCATGTCTGATTAATAAGACCAGTATTGGATCTCAGAGGCATATACTTTTTAAAACATGGATTTTGCTGAAGCCTGTGGTAGACATCTACAGCAAGAACGTATGCTCACAATGTTGCTATCCAGAATTTCCATCTAGTTCTACAATATCAAGTTCTGATTTTTCATAAAATAAAATTTACTGGTAAATGCAGCACTCAGCTGATAGCAGGTTATTCAGGGCCATGGTGATGCATTGTTTTTAGGGCATGTTGTCATCACATAATTTTTTTTCTGTTTTTCATAAATCACAAATACTTCCAGGATGCAGGTCTGTAAGATGTAATTATTTATTCCACTGGGTGTTTTATCTCTAGCGCTGCAATCAGGGGCAGCACATGCTGCTGTATTCTCGCAAGTGTGCCATGTGGTGGCTAACAGGAAGCCAAGGGGCTTGCAAAGGCCTTTCCTGACTACAGTCGGGGTGTAGGGCGTGGAGCAGAGCAGCTCCATGCGAGGAGGTGACCGCACGAGTGGCGCCGGCTGCCCCGGGGGTGGCCGCGGCTGCCGGCGCCGTGCGGCCGCCAGGGCTGTGCGCCCCGCTCGACGGCCCGTGCACGGCTAAAATTCTCCCAACCTGAATGATAAACCTGGACCGAATGGACTACAGGGAACAGATCTGGACGTTCAGAAAGAGACTACACGTGTCGATGTTGCTGGCATGGCAGAAAGCACCTGGCACAGCCCTAGTTTCCATTGGACTGGCAGCGGATTGGCTTTCCCTTTCCTGTCCCAGTGTCAGAGTATCAATCGGTTCGTGCCTTCTGCTAGGATGCTAAATTAACATGAGCATAATAATCCATGAAGTATATCGTTATCTGAAACAATGCGATCTATTAAACAAACAAAAACCGCGGCGTTGTTTATTATTACCCCTGCCTTTGACCGTCTCCCTCTTCCAGCCGGAGCAGAGCCTGGCCGCTGGCCACTAGATGCCACTGTTGTATAAGGACATTTTGGGCGTAATGACAGAGACAATGAGTAATTTACTTAGAGAACATGTATGTGTATAATTAGGAGTCATCAATGTCTTTCTTTTAAAATAAAATAAGTTTACCATATCTAATTAGATATTTCTTATAAGATGGATTTCATTCTAATTGGGTAAAGCTATGGTACTGGTTTAAAACACAGCAAAAGATGTATTTGTATTCACTCTCACAGTTTCTGTATTTTTTTAGTCCTTGCAATAAATGGATCTGATTACACCTTTTAAATCGATGTTCTCTCAAACTGGTATGACATAAATGATTGTTCTGTCATTGTGATTTTACTGCCATTGTTTTCAGCGTGTGAGGTTTTTTTCGTGATATCTCTCTTAATCTCATTCTGTCTTTCCCTATCCTCCTGATTGTGATCTTAAATCTGCATGTTCTTTCCATCCAAACTGAAGTAATCTGTTTAAAGAGCCAACAGCAGCCACTACAGATGACTCTGGCTTGACCATGACAGCACAGGCTTTCCAGCCACAGTGAGCTCAGTAATCCACAGCTAATGAGCCAGAGCTCCAAAATGTCCATTGTGCAAGGGGCTTCTTTAAAAGCTCAGATTTCCTGTAGCTGAGTGTTGCCAATGGTAATCTAAATTTTGCAGATGTTGGACTGAATCCAGCCTAGGTAAAATTCAAATTCAGTGGCTCTTTGCTGGGAAAAATGAATGCCTTAAAGCTTCAGTATGAATTCAGAAGGCACTGGCTAGTCATTGTCACACTCCTTGTGGATAAGGCTTACACCCCTTCCCAAAGCAGTTTCATTTGTGCTTGAATTCTCTTCACCAATCTGAGTTCTAGATTTTCCCACCAAAGTTCTGTTGCATACTAATGTAAGAACTGTGCTCGTTTTACAGTTCTTACAGATCTGTCGGAGTTTTGGTATGGGTGATCTTCCTCAGATAAACTCTGGGGACATCAGGCTGCAACACTGACCGCTTCCACCTTATAAGTGTTCCCATCAGGCTATTCCTGCCTCTGTTGGACACGTGAGCCACTCCTCTGTTTCCCAGTTATGACTAGAACTTGTCTATTCAATCTTGATGGCATCTTTAAAATTACTTTAAATTATCTCCTGAAAGAAGCTACTCCTGCAACAAAACAATGGCAAAGTGATTTTAGAGTAATTTTCAGCTTGTGGTTTATAACTGCATTGTACCTCAGAAACAGCTTATCCCAGTGGGCATGGCTTTCTCTGCTATCCCTAGCTCTCATATATCAAATTATGGATTATTATACAAAAGTTGTATCTCTGTCTTATTTATTGAAGTGTTGGTTCACTAAATAAAGGATCTCAACAGTGATTTGAGCTGGCTGAAAACCTGCTTGAAATTTATGTATTTCATTGAAAGGTTTTCAACAAGCTCTATTTCTGAAGCTAAAGTACTTCAATTCCCAATGACCAAATTCATTAAAATATAAATTAGCCTAAAGAAACATATGAATCACAATTGTACATTTGCATATCATCTATTTGGTGTGCCTATAACAGTTTCTTCATGTAGACTAACAGCTACTGCAATCTTCACAACCACAGAGTTGAATAAATGACTGTGGGGCGAATGAGAAAGCAAAGAGGACAAGGATGAAAATTCTTTCTGCTGACTGGGAAAGAATACTGCAGAATTCTGCAATTGAAATTAAAACCTTTTAATTTAAATTAAAAGTTTCCTTCACTAAGACGTGTCTTAGCTAATCAATTAGCATTGACTGTCTCAGTGTTCTAATAATAGAAAAGGATTTAAGGATATGTCATGTTTCGTTTGTATTTTCAGAACTGTAGATAATTACTGATTATTGCACAAGAGTGAATATCATCTAAGAAATAAAGGTGAAGAGGATGGAACGAGGATGTCTTATCTCAGGGGAGTTCAATGATCCTCCTGCAGTGAGACCTTTGCATCCTCAAAAGGCAGCAACAGAAATTTCTCATAAAGTTTGACCTGTTGTTCTGTGAGTAATATATCCGAGACTCCAATACAGAGTATCTTGTCAATTCCTTTTAATAAATGAAGCTGAACTGATACAGCAGCTCGGGTAGTTCCTCTGATCTGTACCAGTTCTTCACTCTGTGCCTTCACATGTATTTCCATGAATTGTTGATACACTTGGCCAGTGAGTTTTCTGTGACTTCAAAGCTAAGCCTTTCACTTTGCCTTGTATAAAACATGCCCAGAAGCTGGATTCTGAAGAAAATAAGTAGAGAGAAAAATATTGATTTTTAGATGTTCAGATAATCTAAGAAAAATGGTTCAAAAATAAAAGGGGAGGGGGAGCCATTTTTCTTTTGNAAAAATGTTTAAAAAAAAAAGGGGGGGGGGGGGCCTTTTTTTTTTTTTTTTTTTTTTTTTTTTTTTTTAGATTTGTTATTTGTTGCAAATACTTCCCAGAAAATTATTTTGTGGTGAAGTAATTAGCTCCATATAAATACAAACAATAACTATAAAAATTACATTTATGATATCCAGAAAATGCCATGACATTCTTAAGAGATGTTGTTCTACATCTCTTCTTCATCTTTCCAGGGGAAAGGAGGAAGAAAAGATTGGTTAGTCTTCAAGAATGATGGGCATCAGGTTCTTTGTTGGATTTTCTGAAAAGGCTTTTGTTTGATATCATAGAGCACAAACCCGATTAGCTCTAATATAATTTTTTAGCTTTTGTGATGCAACTCAGTGTATTGTGCATTGCTCTGATCAAGTAATGTTAGGGAGACAGTTAAAAGAGACAAATAGTCACAGATTTATGCTCTTTCTAGAAGTGACTAGGACGTTTTGAATTCTATAGGAGAATAGACCTTTATGCTTGTAACTCACCTAGAATGTCTTTGAAAATATGGCCTTTAATATAGTCCCATCTTTCTAAACAGCTTCAGGGGTCATCACAGCATTTCCAGATAAATTTGGAGACAAATAAAATGAGGAACTGCTGAGTTCTCTTCCAACTGAGAAAGAATAAATCATAAGATATGAAAAAAAAAGTTCCATGACTAAAGCTTTTAAAACAATGCAATTGTACTGTATTATCATATCCCACTAGGTCTTCAGTCACATGAGAACATAAAACATGTAAGTAACCTAAGTGTGACTATTGCTGCTCTTTAGGAAAATGGTTCAATAATTCACTGGCCTCCCATTGCTTAAATTTGCTGTCTAAAATATAATCCTCCTTTTCCCTGATATTGTCAAATTTTTTCATAAGTGGAAGAATTCTTAATTTTCAACTTGGTAGCATTTGAAATCAGCCTGAAATAGACAATTTTATGAGAGTTTTGTAAACTTCATTTAAACTGAATCCAAGGAAATGTGGAAAAAAGTATTGCAGATGAGTAACTTTTCAGGAATTGGGAGGAAGAAACACCATTATGTAAAGGAATGTTTAGTATCAAAGCATATAAATAGCTTTAGCTGACAGCAGAACAATAACTTCAAAAGTTAACAAATCATTCTCAAATTTTGATAGAAAAGGAAGCTAGAAAAAGAAAGCTAGGCTTATTCCATTCTGAAGATAAGAAAGGCTGTTTTAATTGTGATTTTTAAGGATTTTTCAGACATGCTCAACTTTTAATTTCAGTGTTTTTAATTCTGATTTGCACTAATAAAAACTAGGTGCAAATGAGTGCTGATGAGTCTGTATTGAAGTTAAACTCATAGTTGAAAATGTCTATGAATATTCATTTAAATTCAGAAATTAACTCCAAATTGATCATGCCTATGACTTTGTGAATTTGCTCTCTACAAGCATACATGCACTTGAAATTAACTTTCATGAATATTTGCAATAGCAAATTTTCAATTAGATATTTCATATACTTGCAGAAAATAATTTTTCAGTGATATATTTAATTGTGAGATTTGGATTTTACATCATGCTGCCTGATATTTGTGATCTGTTCTGTGGGACTGCATATTTGAAGGCCTCCAGGAAGGTTTTAGCTGAATGGAACACTTTGGAAAACCTTTACCTTATGAATTACAGGATTCATCAAGAAGCAGAAACAAATTAGAATATAGAGGAAAATAAGAAACTGTGCAGATTTCCAATTTCCATTTGAGGATTTTAAAAAAATCTATTGAACATTGTACTTCAACAGGAAGTGAATATTAGAGGCCAATTTCTCGTTGTTTGTTGCTGTCACATCGTGGTCGCGGCCAAGTTCAGTGACTATGTCCAAGCATAGCCAATTTTAAGGAAGTGGTTGTTTGGATCTTTAACCTTTGAAGACAAGAATCATGATAGATTGCAATGGCCAGTAGTTTGAGGTAGCTTAGAAAAAGTGGTATCCATGCAGTGACTGTCATTGGAGCTCCAAAATGGGGTGTGTGGTTTCAATTAGAAGCTGACTTCATGTGAGAAGTCCTAGATCTAATAAGATGTTTGTATAAAACTGTTCTCATGGTGTATCCAGTTTAAACACTATCTAGAGCCCGCTGACTTGCAGGAAGAACTGAAAACAATATTTTTACCAAGGAACACTATAGAAATGACTGTTTGGAAAGTCTTGCATATCAGGAGGAGAAACCAACACCAGCAGGTGAGTTGAGAGGATGGGGTGTGGGCCTGCTTGGCACAGGTCCTTTTGTGTTCCTAGAAGCAAGGAGAAGCAGGAAGGATGCTTGACCCCTCCATGGGTGCAGTGGGATCAGCTCTGGCCAGAGCTGTGATGCGTGGGGAGGCTCAGAGGAAAAGCTTCTGGCAGCCTGTGGACCTCAGGACCCCATGGGCCAGCCCAGGAAGGTGAGCTCACCCACCTGGAACAAGGGGAATGGGCTGCTCAGGGGGAACAGCCTGAGCAAGGTTTGCACCTGCCCTTAGCAGCTCCCTGTGCTACAAATCTTGCAGGAGAGGAGAGGTCCTCATCGATAACTGCAGTCTAGGAATGCACTTTTAAATTTCAGTTTAGTTTTTATTTTGTGAGTTCATCCATTGTTGTGTGCAGGAGTGTAACCACTTATTTTGCTGGACTAGATGTGTCCTGATTTCATCTTCTGCCTTGGCAACTGAACAGCATATTCCCTATGGCTGATTCAGGGCACTTTCTTACTGGTGGAGCAAGGAAATATGCACACACAAGTATTCCCTCAGAGCAGGGGAGTGGTTTCCCACCTAGTTACTGGAGCCAGCTTGAGGGCAGGTAACAGGCAGTGCTGGGTCAGTCTCCCTCAACAGCCACAGCCTGTGCCTCTAACAAGCAGCAGGGGAAGGGGAGATTGTTTATGATGCATAAGGTACTATAAGAGGGTGATCCAACTCAAAAGACATTGAATCAGGTTCTGAAACTGAGACAACCAAATTTTTCAGCATGACCAGCCTTGGCTTGCGAGGGTATTGAGTACCTTGAATTCCAAGTTCAAATATTTTGCAAGCCAAAATACTGTTTATTGGAAAAAAATTGTGGGTAATTTAAAACCATGATTTATTTGGGGAATTTTCTGAGGGATTTTTAGATAATTTAAAAACAAGAAATGTAGGATGAATAAATTATTTTGTTATGTATTGCTTCTTCATTTCTAGTTTGAATAGTGAGAGAATCTGGCCCCAGTGCCTAGAAGTCATACTCAAGGATTGGATTTCCTGTGTAAAAGCTATACAGAGTGATAACACAGTTGTACTGCATATTCAGTTTTGATATGTAACCTTTTAAATAAATTGGAATACTTTTTGTGCCTATACTGGCACACATGGAGAGATCATAAACAATAATTTTGTAAAGGTCACTTCCTCACTAAGCGCTTGAGCTCATGGCAAGATCAGCATAGGGCTGTTAAAGGACTTTTATGCTTCTATTTTTTGGTGTCTGTTCATATTTTTGCAGCTTTGAAGCTCTGTTTAATATAAAGGCTGTGTAGTGTCCCATGCCATGGGTTGGTCTGTGCAGGTCTGTGCCATGAGACCCTGGGCTGCCTCCCTGTGCATTTTCACAGCAAGTGCCTGCTGCCCGTAGGATCCAGGGTTACCCGGCAGTGTGGAGCAGCATGCCCGAGGCTGGCAGCATCCTTCCTGCTGTGATGAGGGGGAACACAGCAAGATCCAAATGGTGGAGGCTTTTGTGTCAGTAGCATCTCAAGAAAACCAGGTGTCTGGAACCTGGGCAATACATGAGTGCCAGCAGTGGCTGAGGGATCTACACAAGGTGAGAGGTACCAGATGCTTGCCAAGTTCAGTTCAGCTGCATAGCGCATTGCTCAGATTTTCCTGCTGCTGCCATTCTAAGGTGCTAATGAAGTTGTTGATTTAATCTTTTTTTTTTTTTTTTTGGTCCAGTGAAAAGTCTCTTGGTCTTGCTTATCTCCAGCAAAATACTTTGTCTCAGAGGAAATGCTTGGAAGTTTATAGTTCATTCAACCAACATTAAAACCACATATATCTGCTGGTCTTCAGAAATAAAAGCACATTTTGTATACCAACTCCCTTTATGCTATGCCCACTGGACTGTTCTTCCCTGTGATTGACAAGATGACCTAAATCAATATCCTTTTATTTTCAGATCTCTATTATTTTGAAGAAATACACATCTGTCTTGCTGGCAGTGTAGAGGGAAATTATTCCTCACTATAGTGGCATCAGAGGATACCCTCGGCAGGGTAAGTGGAGTCTATCTGGTGTCATTAAAATAGCCCCTAGCCTAGGTGTGTATGGAATTTTCTAGGGGGCAGTTGAGCAGGAGGCTGAGATGGTGCATTTTAACTCTGAGAAGATGTTTTCTGTCCACTGCTGCCTGCTGGTGTAAAGCCACCATGGCTCACAGAAGGAACAGGATGTTTGTAAGGATATTGGCCATACACAGAGGGGTTGTAACTGGAAAACACCACAGTGTGCCTGGGGAAAGGATGCTTGATGTTGAAGGCATGGCCTGTCTAGTGGGCAGAGGTTGATTTTGCCCACCCAGGAGATGACTCATCTGTCTGCTTGTGGGGACAGTCCCACACTTCCTCTGGCACAGCTGGAATTGCCTCGATCCCAGACACAGCACTATGCAAAGCCAGGGCCAGAGCTGGGGAGCAGCCCAGGTACTCCCCAGCTTCTGCTGCTGCCATCTGTTCTGCTGTGGTGTTTATTCAATACCTCGAATTATTTCACTTCTCGCTTAGTGAGAAGTCCTTGAATGTATGATTCAAAGCTTTGATTTTCTCTCTTGTGGAAGACCTGTGCCTAGCACCTGTCTGTGATCTTGGGGTGGTTACATGCACTCAACAACAGAGATAAGTCAGCCTGAAAGTTTAAATTACTCAGATGTCTCTTACCCTGGAAAACCTCTTCACTCTTTCTGAAGGCAAGCTGATAAAAATCCATATTTCCTAGATTTAAAGTATCAATGTTGTTAGCTCCTTCTGCATTAATAGGTTGTCTATTTTATGGGGTTCTTAATAACTCACCTAAATTTTAACAAATTTGCCTGAATTAATTTTAATGAAGGTCATAACATTGTAAAAGTAAGTATTTGTACTTGTTCCACATCACTCTAAAAAATGTAGCTGTTTTTTTCTCAAGCTGATAATTGTAACTAGTAATTTTACTCCTTTGGCAGCATTTGGGTGACCTTCTCTACTTTCCCCTGTTCCTTGAATCAGAAAGAATTTTTGGTAAGATACTACAAAATCTTCCCAAAAAAGGGATAGAACTTCAATCTTATAATAAGGAATAAAAGATGTAATTTCCCTTGTAATTGATAACCATAATTTGTGAATGAACCTGCTTTATGGAATGGTGAAAAATGGTTGGAGCAGTTAAAAAATGAATTGAATATGGAGAAAATAGATTCTCCATAAGAAATAATATAAATTTGTAAATGTGGAATACAAAATTATTATTGATGTTGAGTGAACAAATTAATTTGGCTGAAATTAGCTTCAATTTACATAGAAACCATCTTTCACATTTTCTGTGTAGACCATTTTCTACATTCTGCTGTGACTGAAGGAAAAACAAAGCACATGAGTCCTTTAAGGCAAGAGGAAAACATCCCGAAAGTCATTTTAACTGATTCCAAGAGTTGTGCAGCGGGCAGAGATTCAGGGAATGACAAAGGCACATGCAGAGAGGGAGGCAGCGATGCCAGGGAAACAGCTGGTGTCTGAAAAGTCCAGTTTGCTGTTCCTGTTATTGCTCTGCATGGAGGCTGGGGTGGAGCTGTTTGCTGATCAGGCCAAGCTCAGGCAAGGAAACTGCTGGGGAGATGCTGATCTGAAACTCATGGCTTGGGAGGCCCCAGCCAGCTGGGGTGGAGTACAGCAAAACCAGGTCCTAACTCCAATCTGCCATGGGGAATTGTAAAACCAGCTTCTTGCTTGACCACATGGACTCAGTGGGAGTGACTGTACCAAGGAAAGGTTTCTGGGGTGGTCTTGTTTAAGTTCTGCTTGCACAATAGACATTGCTCCTAGACTACATGGATACATGTGGGCATGTCTGGGTACTTCTTGTTCTTCTATCATAAGACTGAGAAACAAATTTTTAATCTGTGGGCCTTTGTTTCTCTAATTCTTTCTGAACACCCCAAAGCTGAACAGCTGGTGAAGGCCAAAGGTATGTGTTTAGGGCACCAGTGCTGCAAACAAACTACAGCATGATTCTGTTTTGTTATGTCATAACAGGATCCAGCACATTTCTTGTGCAGGAGGACCTAGGTGAACATCTCAGTAGATGCAGCTAAATTGCTCAAGCAGAGTCCAGCTCCTAAGCCCCGTGGAATGTCTGGGAACAGCCACAGGCTGGTTTAGAGGCCAAGGATGGTGACTGTCTGATTCCTCCTCTTCCCTCTGCATCCTTTCCCATCTTCTTGATAAGAAGTATAAGAAACACCCATTTATTCTTCCTAGATCAAACTAGCTAATCCATAACAAGACATTCTGCTATCCTTTCTTGCTACTCAGGCACATAAAACACTCAGCAAGTTTTTCCAGGCTTAAAAACTCACTGAGTTGAGCCTTGCATGGTGACACTGTGTGACCAAAAGCAAAGTACAAAAATGCCTAAAATTCAGGACCTCAATTTAACTCACTGTTGTTGGGACATTTCAGACAGAGGATAGAGAATTACACATGAATCCAAAAGACAATTTTTGTATAAAAAGTCTAATAAATGTTTCCAATTTCTTCCACAAGCATTACAAAAAAACCCCAAAAAAACAAAAAACAACTGCTGTCCTGCTTCAACGTTGAAAGTTAGTAGCAAACTATTTGAAATTGGCCATTCACAGTAACTGTGGCCAGGGGAAGGAAACGATAGTGTCAAGGTATTAGGAAGAGAGAAGCAAAAAAATCAGTTGCCCATTCTCTCATTCTTTCATCTCTTACACAGTTTGGCAGAGAGTTCGGGAAGGGGCTTTTTGCCTCTTCAGGGAGAGACATAAACTTGGACCACACATTCTCAAACACTGCCAGCTTGTCATTCAGCTCATGCATTCAAGATGTTGCATATTAATAGCACTCCCTGATGACTGGTGGATAGGGGTCTCTCCACCTATACAAAATAAGCCTCTTGGCACAACAAAGTACAAAAGAGGCCCGTACAGGGAAAAAATGCGCTTGAGAACTGGTTTGGAGAAACTCTGCGCAGATGCTCATGTGCAGATGCATATTTCAGATGGTTTTTTCCTGATTAGCATGCAGAAAACTCACCTGTTTTGCTGCCTAGAGAAGTCACAGCAGACATGGAGAAACACCTGCGTGAGTTCAGTTCTGTCTGCCTGTGAATAGGATTTCCACCCTTATTCCATTGCTGTTCTGTGTAGCCACTAAGACCCTTTTCAGTCCCCCTCTTGGACATGCCTAAGCCAGCAAACACAGAGCAGTACTTTGGGATGGAGACAAAGCATGAACAGTGCAGGGTGCTGCATGTTGAGAAGGGAAGAAAGGAATGAGTGGGTGGATTGGTCACACAGGTACGTTGAAGGTGCATTGGGGATGCTCAGGCCAGATGGGTTCTGGTTTGGCTGAGATAGAAGGATGAGCTCCCAGGACCTGCAAAAGAACCTTGAATTTGTCATCTGCAAATGATCTGACACTCAGCACATACAGAGTTTTACCTGAGGTCTCGTCACGGGATTCAAGAAACTGAAACAGGCTGTTTCCCCCCTTCCCTGCAGTGTTCTGATTACACGTGTCTGCTGCTAATTCTCACACTGAGCTCTACAGGCAGATCCTACATATGCATGGGGAATAAATTTCCTTTGTGCTCTGCTCCATTGTAGTTTACTCCAATGGCAGAAAGCACAGCTTAGTTCTACCCATGTGTTTTGTAAAAATGAGCCTCAGGAGGAGAAAGTGGGGAGAGTTGCTTGTACATGTGTCGGTATCTGATGCAATCCACAGTGTGAGCCACGTTTTTCTGGATATTTCAGCATACACTGAGAATGACACATGAGTAGTCCAAGCTATTTTCAGAACTGACAGTTTTCCTTTTCACTCCAACAATTGCTTCTTCAATACACCAGAGTATGCAAAGTGCTTCAATAAACTTTTAATTGGGAGTAGGAGTAACAGTGAAACTGAGGGAAAACTTTAGGCAAAACAAGAGCTGACCTCAGCTCATACCTGTTTCGTGGGTTTGTTGTCAACTTTTTAAAAGAGGCTGCACACCCTGGCATTTGTTGGTTTCTGGCAAGGCTTTTCAAAAGAAGTCCTTTTCAGGAGTCCTGAAACAGCCTATGAAAGATTGGTTTTATGATGTTCTTGACCCAGGAAAGATCCAGCAGAAATCTGCTCTGATGGGAGCCATGGGCTAAAGCTGTCTGGATATATTTTGATCTAACCTCTCAGGTATTTCTCTAAAATAAAATATTGAAAATTTTTGAGATTTTCAGAAAGTCTTCTCAGATCCTTACAACAAAAAACAGATTACAAGCAAAACTCTCCACATAAATGTGAGATAGATTTTGCTCTGATGGCTCTTTCATACTCTGCCTGAAGTTTACTGACTGACACCAAGAACACAAATATGCCAGGGACAGGGTCTCTATTTTTCCTTAAGCTGTCAACATCAATTAGGGGTCTGAGGCATGGTGGTGTGTTTCCTACGAACTTAATTTCTTTCTATTACCCTCCTGACAAGAGTAACCAACCTCTTTGGAGGCTGCAAAGTAAGGTGCATCCCACAGAGCTAATGCTGTGTGCACTACTTGTCGAAAGGTATGTTTAACAAAAGCTGCATTCTGGATGCACTACAAATATCATTACCATTGTTTCATTTCAGTTGCAGTTAGGCATCTGTTTAAGATAGTTTCAAAGATAATAATTTCACCAGACAGATACAAAATACAAAACTGAAATTATGTTGCTCAATTATTTTGTTTACTAGTGGTGTTAAACTACTGTTTTTGTCTGAATCATGCAGAAGAGCTGTGATTTTTTTTTACCTTGAAGCTCCTCTGAAAATACAGCTGTTTAGCATCAGTACCTATTTCTTTCCAGATTATGTTATATGAATGAGTTTGATAGGAGTCACCATGGTGAGGAAAGGATAATGGAATTTCAGGTAAGAGTTCTCCATAATGAATTCATTCCTTACAGCACGTTAACACCCACCCATGGAATTAGGGACCTTTGTAACACAATGCAACAATTTACTAGACATCACAAAACACCAATTATAGAATTGGACTGAAATGAGCTGCCAAATCCTCTGTCCCTGATAAAAGAAGGATAGGTATACTCATGCCAGCACATTTTAACTCCTTCCTAAAAATTCACTTGGGTCCATTGTGAACATCCTCAGTGATATAGTAGATTGACTGCAGTGCTATGTGTATGACATGAAAGTAAAATAAAATAAAAATGAATAGGTCATGAACAGCAGCGAATATGAACTCAACTTGGATCATATTTATTTAAATAATTACCGCAGATTGTTAACTTTGAGAATCTCCTGATTTATGCAAGGGAAAATGAAAGAGAGTTGGCTTTTATATTGTATATTTAGTTTGATAAAAGGAAGCCAGTCTGCATGGAAGAAGTGTGCAATTCAAGTTCCTCAGCTGATATATTATAAAAGCACAATTAAATGTCAGTACTTTACAAAGAACTCTTAAATCCTAAGGCTGAATCTCATCTGTTTTTACTGGTAGTAGAGTACCAAACTGTAAGCAGAACTGAGCAGGATCTGACTTTCCATCACAGACAGTTAATAATTAAATCAAACATTATATTCAACAATAGAACATATGCATCAGCTTCTTTCAAATTGCATTTCCTTCCTGTTAGATCCATTAGTGTAAACCAGACTGCCTTTAGAAAACCCCTTATTGCTGCTGTCTTTCAGCACAGTTCCTGAAATGGATAATGTGGTGCATATTATGGGCAATTACACAGAACTCCCTAGTGACAGGGTTTTAGAGTTTCAGAATAAAACAGCTGGAACTACAGGGCTGTAAACTAATCGGAAAAAGAGACAATAGTAACACATTTAATGCACATTGTTAGAACATGGACAAAGACTAGATGGGAAATACTACATATCACTATACCTACTGTATTGCACCGCATCTTCACTGCAAAATTCTGTTTAACTCTTGAAAGACAAGGCATTCAAAAGTCAAAGATTTTGTCATGAACAAATGCATGCACAGCTCTATAACCTGAGCTAATTGGAAACATTAGGGAAGAAGCCTTGATCCAGAGCCTTGGTTTCCTCTTTATGTCAGTGTACTTTGAATCAAATCCAGAATTCTATTCAAAAATGATAATTTATTAATGAATGCATAATGAATATATACCTACATATGCTAAAAAACTATGTCTCCATCCCTCTTTTACTGTTTCAATATACCGAGAATTTAGCATTTGCTTTGCAAAAAATGCATTTGCTCTTGGATATATCTTGGATACTGCCACAATGCATAGTGTTTGATCCTCCATCAGTTTAAATTGATGGCAAAGCTCCCATTAATTTTAGTAATACAGCAGTGAATTTTTAGAATAGCACATGCATCATTTAAAAGCACAATGACCGTGATTACATGTGTAATCACAGTAATTGTGCACACAATTACTGGTTGGGTATCTAACTGCCTTTCAAAAATCAGTTGCTCTACTTGCATGTATACTCACAGCAGTCACTTGTGCAAATTCAGTGCAGCCCAGAGCATTCCCACCTCTGTTCTTGCCCCTGGCATACTACAGAGGAGGGTTTGTCTGTGGCCGTGGGTATATAGGATGGAGAAGTATATGTGTACATTGCAGTAGTCTGAACAATAAATAAGAAAGGAAAAGAAATGGCTGCAGCAACTCTTTGGGAAAGTAAAAATGTAAAATTTCTTCAACTAATTTTTCAAAAGGACAGAGACTGATTTGCACCAGCTCCTGTCTTGTGAACCTCCTTTATCAGCAGCGTCCAGCAGGCATGGGCACATTAATGTTTTGTAATGGTATGGCAAAATGATCAAATAATATCTCAAATAACAGCACCATACTAGAATAAAACAAACAAACAAAAGAAGCAAAACTACGCTAAGTAAAATTTTGCAGCTTAAAAAATTCAGAAAACAGTTTAAACACAGTGCAGTGAGTTTCTTGGAATGCGGAACTTAGAACCAACTGCTGTGGCTCACTCTAGTTTAAAAGGTGACTCCTTTCACTCAAATGGTTGATTCCTATACCTGCAGAGGTATAGAAAAACACATCCTCCCTAGACAGGGATAAGACTTCCAGATCCATCCTTTTGCTCAGTAAAATGGTAGCTGGAGAAAGTTTTACACAAACCATTTCACCCAGTTTTCCCCCCCAGTCCTGGCTTCTCTCCTCCCCTGGCGCATGGCGAGTGTGCTTTGCTTTCCTGGTGACAGCTTTATGACCCCACAGTCCAGGGGAGGGATGGAGGAGCTGGGCAGGCTGGGCCTGGCTGCTTGGCCTGTGCTTGTCCCGAGGGAAGGCTGGGCCATGAGTCCACCTGAGGGAAAGCAGGTGCTAGTTAACAGCCAGAAAGCCCCCTCTTCCTGGGGAGGAGTGGGCCTGTTCCAGGGGATGGAAGCACTGGAGCTGTGTTAGAATGAGCAGTAGCACAGCCTCTCCAGGAGCCCCCCTTGCTGTGCAGTGACAGCCAGCAGCGCTCGCTCCAAGGGATGGGGGCAGGACTGGATCCCACGGCTCATGAGAACAGGCCCCCTGCAACCCTGACCCTATGGAAAAGGCAACTGGCTTTCCAGATGAAAGAATCAAAAACTGGCAATGAATGAAAAATGGACTTTTTCAGTGGCTTTAGGAGGGCAGCTGGACTGGAAGGCCTTCAGCAGACTACACGTTGTCTGTTGACCAAGGAGGAAACCTTGTAAAATGTGCTAGGGCCTGTGTAATGGTTACAGCTCACACATGCTGTCTAAATAAGAGCTGAATATCAAATGATGTAATGTTTAACCATATCTGGGTCTTAACTTCCATTGTTTTAGAGATAGAAATTTTGAGGATCATCCCCATATATAGGATTTTAGTCCCATCAGGGTTTGGGAAGTTTGGTCCTGGGTCTGGTGTGCTGAGAAGACAAGAAATGTACAGTCTCTGTCAGGAAGAAGAAGGAATAGTGGTCAGATGCTTGAAAAATGTTTCTTCTTCTGCTAGAAAGATTCAGCACCTTTCCCTTCAAGAGCATCAGCTTATAGCTGATCTCAGGGCCAGAGAGTATTGCACTGCATGCATGGTCGGTTTCTCAGAGCCCATGGCCGCAGTGACTTGATATGTTTTCAGAATACCTTTATGTAAGTTAATCCAGATGGCATGTCCTGTTGCCTCTGCACACATAGCTGCTAAATAGTTTTTTTAAACTTTATTGAAACATGACTCCCTTCTTGATTCTCTACAACAATCCTGCTGATCATTGCAACAGATTCTGTTCTTAATTTCATTACAATAAACATGAAATAACCTCATTGACATCTAATCTGAGGGTATTTCAGCTGTCTACATTGCCTTGGGTCTGCAGTCTTGTACACAGAAGCTGTTCATGTAGACTAAATTCAGTACAGAGCATTAAACGCTGTCACTTTTGTAATTAACATCAGAGAGCTATATGAAGCCTTGAAGCTACAAAATCCCTTAAGTCCTGTAGAAAACGTTTCTTTATACAGATCTGAAGTGTTATTCAAAGGAATTCATCCTAAAAGATGGAGAATTGATGGGACATGAAGAACATAAGGTTCTAAGACTGTATTTGGAGAAAAGTTCCCTCAGAAATGTGCATTTGTAACTTAATAACCTTTGGTGATACATGCTGCCTTGCCTGCCACCTCTGCAAGTGTGGCCTCACTTTCACTGTTATTGCAACATGTGTCAAACGAAATGAAAACAGAGATTTGGGAAAGGATATAATTAACCTACTTGTAAACATTAACCTTAAATATCTTGCTAATTATCTCACTAATTTAATCACTGCAGATCTCAAACTTGTTTGTTAAATATTTAATTCTGCAAATTGTTTTTGATACAGGGGTGTGGGGAGTTTTCTGTGAATGCAAGTTACTTTGTAAAACTCCATAAAACCATTGTTGTGTTCACACTTCATTGAACAAACCCTGCTGTCAACAAGACTTTTAATGGAAATCACAAGAAACTGTGCCCTGAGGCAAAGAGATATACTGCCCTGTTATTTTAAAATCTAATGAGCACATTGTGTAGAGTGTAGACCAGGGTAAATTTCTTCCTGCACATCTTCAGGTTTGATTCTGTGGGAGTCTAGCCTGGAAAGCTTTGGGTTTCCTTGTTCCTTCGGTTGCAGTGAAGCAATACAGCTATTTCTTACCTATTCACCTTTTTGTTATTTGAGTAACTCAGCAAAATTATGTTCTTGATTTTCAGCCCTTTTTATCAAGTCACTACCTTGTGACACAAAGAACCTAAAAGGTGTTTAGATGCCTCAGTTACTATGCCACCTAAAGTGCCTCTAATTATTCCTGAGAGGAAGCTCTTGAATTTGGTAGTGTTTGTTAAAAAGCTGAAAGCTCTGTGTGTGTTCCTTCCTCCCTAATGGGAAGGGGCCTGTGCTCATGCTGCCTCCTGCAAACACCCACGGCACAGCCCAGCACTGCAAGGCAGGGCCATGGGGACATCTCCCAGTGCTGAGCCGGGGAAAGGAAACAGGCGGGCTGGGGGTGCTGGGGAACATCCCGGACAGAGTGGATGGCTAAGCTGGGACACACTGCGAACATTGGATGGAGTGGACAGCAAAGCTGGGACACACTGGGAGTATTGGATGGAGCAGATGGCCAAGCCAGGACATGCTCTGGAGGCTGGAGGCACCCCAATCCTCTCTCTGTCCCATGAGAAGGCAGAGGCCCTTAGCTGTGCAGTGCTTTCCCTCAGAGCTCCAGCCAGCCCAATGATTTAGGCTGTACCCCCATGGCAGTTCTTTGTCAGTGTTATTTTCTCCATTTTTGTTATATTTGTCTTCTTAATTGGGGAAGAAGGTGAAAGATTGGGACTCATAGTGCTTCTGCACTGTGATTCTTACTATCAGAGGAAGCTGCAAAGGTATGCTAAATCCAGGTGACGGCTCACAGCAGACCTGTGACAAGAGCCATTAGATTAGTTAGGTGTCCATATAAATTCCTATTTGGGACTATATTACTACCTTTTCATATTTTATTTAGAATTTCATCCTGATTGTGGTTATTTACTACACACTTATGTACTGGTTAGTTCAATTAAAAAACAAATTTCTGTGAATTTAGCTGAATAAAGCCCTGTTTGTTCTTGATAGTTATATGAAGTCTCGTTGTTTCTATGCATTATCTCAATTTCTGGGCATTTTTCCCCTTCATTTACTCAAAAAATTACTTCAATACTAATGAATACTGAAAGACAGCCAAGGATGAACTTTTGGACAATTTATGCAAACATGACAGATGATAATAGATTTACTATAAACATGTCATACACAAAAGACTTGACTGCTTTTTAAATACAGTGATACTGAAAGAGATTTATGGATATTTTCAACTGTTCATTAAAGAGAAAAATATTTTGAAACTATAGGCTCTATCCTTTTATCCATTTTTGCCTTCCAGGCTGAGTTACAAACCTTTGATGTTTTCTTCACCAAAAAATAAAAGTAGTTAGGAATTTATTTCTTCCAAGTACTTTCACTTCTGTGTCATTTTACAGTTTTTATTACATTCCTGGCAGTCCAAATTATGGTGTTTGGAGAGCACCTAGAGTCCACAGTTCTCAGTTTTCTGAAAATAAGGACTAACTTCACTTGATGCTTTCTGGCTACTGTTTTTTCTTCTCCTTTAGTAATAAAAGGTTAATAAAATCTCTGAATACTTTAACTGCCTGTTAGATCAACCAACCAATTAAAGTTTATTCTATCTAAATGACTGGAAGATACTTGAATTGATAAAAGTTAACATGAAATAGCTACTGCCTGTTGGATCAGGTTAATAAAAAGCAGTCTTAGACATGAAAATCATGTACAAGTATGGTTCCTGTAGTTGACCCAGGTATCAATTCTTACAGCCAGACAGGTGTATTCTTAACTGTTTATTGTCAGAGTCTGCTTCTGTACCCTTACAAATCAATAGTAAGCCTTGCTTTCAACTTCAGTGAAATTGATGTTGTTGGGCAGTCAATGATTTTGCAAGATCAGTTCAAGATACTGAAATGGTTTCATGGAATTATTGAATTCTTTCTTTCAAAAATAGTGTTAAACTCATAAGTAGGGATTTAAGGAATTTAAATGTGAAAATATATGCTCTTGCACTTCTTCTTTAAACCAGTGTGTCCTGCCAAATCTCCTATCAAGTCAAAGCAGTGCACCGAAATGATAGCAGAAAGGATTGTGCAGTGCTTGAACATCTAATCCTGCATACTCACAGTGCTGAGCATGCCCTCATTTTTTGAATAGATGGGGAAAGATGGAGAAAGATGGAGAAAGAACAGATTTGGGTGGAAAATAAGTTTTTGTTGCAACCTTAGAAGGTATTGGCCACTGTGTAACAGAATGATTTGAGCATTCTGAAACCTTTCAAAAGAAGGCTGGAAGCTTAATAAAGGCTTCATTTTGGAAAAATGGATAGCTGAAAGTAGTATTTTACTAATTCTTATTGGAGGTGCATTTCCAGCTTTTGAAAATTAATTTAAGAGCCACAAACCAACATACATTTATGAATAAAATAATGCTGTTGGAGATAATGCAAATGTCTTTATAAATAACATAGTATAGTATATATTTTTAATGCCTCTTTTTCTTCCCTGTATGAACAGGTCTGTGTTGGTCTGCATTAATTAAATGTAGGTAGGTTTGTAAGGCCAGATCATCATTACTTCTGTGTCCCTGATTTAAATCTGCAGTAAAACATTTCTCCATTTAGTTTGGTGCTTTTGTGTCATATTTCATACACTAGTTGTCTCTTAATTAAATCCATGATGGCCCACCAACACAGACTATTAAAATAACTATACTTTGCACTTGACATATTTATGAGACAGATTCATAAGAGTATAGACTGATACTTGAACTACTCACTGAGAAATGCTAATAAGATTATGATGAAGGTAAGATTAGAACATTCGTCTCCTTTTCGCTTCTCTCTTCTTTATAGGAATTTATTTTTATAACTGCAATTCACTATTTCTATTCCAGGCTCTTTGATGTTGTTGTATATACCAACAGTTCTTTCTGTGTCAATTTATTGTGGCAATGCAGAGTGGGAAACTGCTAATTTATATCACACTAGCAAAGTGCATAACTGTTGTGTTCCTTGAAGTATGAATGTCTGTAAACCTTCGCATGGGACTGACATGTTCAAGATAATACCTTTGGAACTGGGTGATGAAAAATATGGATGATGGTGAAGTGCCATTTTATTTTACCTTTATTGCCTTACTCCTTCAACACTCCTGTTGGTGTAGAGCCAGCTGAGTCTGCTCTTGGAGGAGGGAGGAGACAGTGGCACGGTGCCCGTGTTCCCTCATTGCATGTTTCTGTGCCTGTAACCCCTCATTGCATGTGTCTGTGCCAGGCAGGCCGTGGCCTTGCCCATCCCACAGCCGTGGCAGTTTGAGAAAAATGTTGCTAGAAGTTAAAGGGTTGGTAAATTGAAATCATCAAGTATTTCTATCATTTTTCAGGACTGTGATGCTCTTATCTTAGGGACCTTTCCTCTCTCTCTATTTTTTTTCCCATTCACATTCTTTCACGGAAGAGCTTCTGCTCATTGTTGTGTCAGGGTCCAGGTGTGGGTACAGGTGGAAAGGGCTCCAAATACTTGCAGTTTGAAGGGAATGTATTTTACAAGTGGGGTGTCTAGAAAGTCATGTCTACATGATGTTCAGATGTTCTGGAGGATAAATACATTGCTGTGCTTCATCCTGGTATTCTCTGTGAACTCAACAAAAGCATCAAATGCTGAGATTTCATTTAGAAATAAATACAATATTAGAAAGTAAGAATAATAAAGTTATATTAAATATTTCATCCTCTACAGAAATAAACCAGCTACAGTTCAGGGAGCTTCACTAAACACATTAAATCTAATAAAATTGCCTACACATACTCCTGACACTAGTAGTAATTAAAATAACTTGTTTCAAAAACTGGTCCTATACATGAATACTTATTGGCAATTATTTCTAAGTTCTTCAAACCAAAGATAAAGTAATTTGATTCACACACAATGTTCTTGTAAACATGGTTTATACTGGGTTTTATATGCAGCTTAGGACTGTTAATTGCCATTTTGAGCCTCACAGTAAAATAGAGTTCAATATGTCGCTTTTTCTGAAGTATTGAGAAATGTTTGAGAAACGCTTGTCTTAGTCTAATCAACTGTGAATAATTTATTTCTGAGTCCTACTTTTCAGTATAAATGGATCTGACTTTTCTCAGAGCTTCTCAAGTCCAATCAACTTGTTACGTTCATTTAATTAAGGAAATCTGTAGCGAGCTGTGAAGTCTATGTACCAGTCTTTCATGTTGTGCAAAATAGGCATATTTTCATTGTGAAGGCAGTTGTGATTGTTTATACTGATAGGTAGCCTCTACTAAAGAAATAATTTATTTTTTTTTTCTGTACATATGGGTCAATATGAATAGCATATAAACTATTTTCTGAACTGCCTCTCTTGTGGTGGACTCAGCTTCCCAAATTCACACAGCAGTAGCTTTCAGGCAATTCTCATTTCTGGCAGGGTTATGAGTACATAAGTTTGTAAGTTCCTCCATGTCTCAGGGGGGAGGAAGATATAATAGTGTTATAACATACAAGAATCGGGATAAGAGACTGACTTTTTAGTCACAGTTAGCCTAAAAAAGATCACCACACTAGAAGATTGAAGCACTAGCACAAGCTTATGGTCAGGATCTGCATGCCACAGTCACCCACAAAGGGGTGAGCTAAGCTGCTGATTCAAAGTCCTGTCTGTGTTTTCCAACCTTACATAAATTGTCCTCATTTCTCTAAGAAATCAGCATTCTAGGAGGGCAATGGCTGGTAAAATAAAGGGCTTTTACATCACGTATGCATTTTTTCTAAAAAAAGGCCCTATATTTATTGGTTAATAAATGTTCAGAAGTCCATCATTCCTCTCATATTTATGTGATATGAGGAATATTTTTTATTAGAAATATAGAGAGATGCTATGGAGATTGACATGTTATTTTTTTCTCCTTATCCTCAGACAAACTCTTCAGACTCAGAGAAAAAGTCCTCAACCCTGGTCTGAAATACTGTCCAGTGCTTATGGGTTATAAAATGAAAACCATCAAAACTGTCCTTGACAGAATGTTTCTTTCCATTAGTTGATTAAAATGGTTTTTTGTTGCCTACAGCATCATTACTTTAAATGTATTTTTTAACAAAGAGCAGATGTGGCCATGTCTTGCACTGTTTCTCTTTGTGGTTTTTGATACAGAAATGAATCACTGCCTTTGCAGATCCTCCTGTGGAGAGGGAGAGGGAAAGGTGAGGGGCTCGGCAATGGGCTGGGGTATCAGTTGTGGGGGGGTTGTGCAACAGTACTGCAGAAAGTTGGAAGCAAAACATGCAAACCTTCAAACAGCAAGCACTCAGAGTAGGAAAAAAACCCCCAAAACTGGATTTACTTGCCTGCCATTGTTGTATGTTTGCTCTGACAAAGCAAGAAGTGGGCTTTGGCATTTTTTCAGACTGACAACTCTAACGTTTCAGATAGAGTATGGAAGTGGAGAGTAGCTGATCCTAAAACATTAAACAAGGTTGCATCCCCATGAATTCTCATCTATCCACAGCTGTTACAAAGAGAACTGAAAAAGCCCAAGTCTTTGAGACGTACGTTAAATTTCTTTGCCTCTTGTCCCATCCATGTTTGATGAAGGAGCTGAAATCTCAATATAAATCCTGTTTCCAAATCTAGGGGTCATTTCAAGTAATAGGTATAGAACAGGTACCTTTCCATTCTCTAGCACAATTTTTCTAAGGTATGTTGATATCTGATGATAATAGGGTCTTTCATTAACAAATCTCAAATTATTTGCCATATGACCTTATATTCAATAAATATTTATTTGAGAATCATAGATTAATCAATTTCTGTTGTTTCTGTTTTAATTCTATACATACTTATACTATACAATTAGAGAAAAACACAGCCACAAGTAAATGTTGCTCATACAAAATGTCTCTATTACCCTTTACTTTTAAAACCATTAATAGATTATTAGGAGATACAAACATTGGAGACCATGGATCATATTTGCATGTTAATGAAATCCATGAATTATACATTATTTGCTATGGAGAGTACTAGAAACAATATTCTTCCTTTCTATTAGATACAAAAGCTGGAGGTTTCCTGGAGCACAAATCACATCCCCTCTGCAATACCTTCTAATAGAAAGAAAGAAATCCAGCTTTTCAAAGCAATCTCTCACTAAATGAAATAGATTTGTTTGTGTTGCTTTGCAACACATAAGTGTGACAGTTCATTTTAAACAAAATAGTTTTAATAATGTCATTACTAATATCTATTTGGTCATCTCTCTGAAAAATGGTGTTTTAATAGGAATGTTTCATTTTAATAAATGGCAGAAGAGGCAAGCTGCCCTGAGTCAGCAGGAAGTGGATATACACCAGAGAACAGGCTGATTGTGTTAGATTCATCCAGAACATTGAACAGCACACAGACAGTCCAAGAAAAAGCAACTGGCTGTATTCAAATGATTAGTCTTACTGCTATGCTGTAGCACAGATTCACACATTCTTCTATTATTCCTTGACCTTCTGCCAAAAACTCCCACTTCAAGTAATAATTAGAATTAGTGTTTCCAGTGCATGCTTCCATCTTCCTAACAAACAGTAATGAAATGTGGCTTTTACAAAATATGCAGTTAATTAAACTTTTTTTTTTTAAACATTGTTTGATTAATACAGTTCCCCAGTGCTAGCCCCTCATTATGCCTGACTACCTGGGATTGGTGAATCGAAGGAGAAGCACTATCAATAAGGATGAGTGAAATTTCAGAATTTTGCACTTTAAAATTGCTTGTGCTTTTAATTTATTTTTTTCGTTTTGTTTTGTTTATGAGTTGGAATAAACTGAAAAGACAGCCTTTATTTGTAATCCTGTTTTCTTAAGTCGAGGATAGTATGTGTATTATATAACAACTCTACAAATACCCTCAGCATCAATTTGAAGAACACATATATCAAGTGCTACAAGATAATAAGTGGATTTCTAGGCAAGCTTTTTGAAAAGGTGTCTCAGCACTGTATTGCTTAATAACACTATGCAAATAGATATGCTGATTTCATTTTTCTAGATATTATTTCATGCTTTTTTACTGTCTGCCTTAATTATCCAAATGCTGAACAAGTATAGTCTTTTGATTGATGAGAGTTCCACCCCTTTACCCACACCCCTGCAGATATGAGGCTCCCCAGTTTAGTACCATAAATCACTGTGATTGTATAACTTAACTACTATATGATCAGAGATCACATGCAGTGGTAGCCTGGATATGCATTCATCCTTCGTTATGAATGTTTTAGGGCTAAATTTATTGTGGATGTTTGGAGAAATATCAGTTTCTTCACTTAAGAAAACAATGCATTTTAAATAAGCAATTCTTGCAACAACTGGAAATAATCACAAAAGTCTTCTATTTGCAACCTTCATTAATGTGAGTTATTTCATCACTTTAGGAGAAATCTTTTCAGAGGAAAACAACAATTAAACCCCTCCCCCCAGGCTCTGACAGCTAAGGATCTATGGATCAGCCATTTTAGTAATTAACCATGATTCCTCTGATTTGTGAATTTCCAGATGATGAGGCAGGAAGCAAGTTACATCTTGGAGAAATTGCCCTCGGGAGAGAGGAAAAACTATTGCGAGGTTGACAGCACAACCTTGTACCGGCACAGTTTCCCTTCCCCAGTGGTTCAAGGAGTTCCAAGCACCCTCCTGTAAATCATCAGCTCACATCTATTTATTATCTTCCAGCCCAGTGCACAACACTATCTGTTACACACGGATACCAGCAATATTGCAAGGTGGACTCAAGGGATAAAAGACAGCAAACCCTGCACACCTCCTATGCCTGAGTCACACCCACCGTAAAGCCAGGCTCTGTTCATAAAGCACATGCTGTTGTAAGAAATGAAACAATATGAACTGTTGTGGTTCAGAGTTGGGTTTTTTTTAGTGTTTCTCCAATATGCTTGATCTTATCATCTTGATATCTTTGTGTTATTATACAGAGACAAAATTTATCTGCATAGTAATGGACAAAATGTCTAAGAAAATATTGCTATTCATTCAATGATTGTTGTTATATTTGGAGTAGGCACCAGCCTCACTCTGTGATGCTTGTCCTGGAATATCAATAAATAAATCATAAAAGCCAGTGCTTCAAATATTGAAAAATTCACACTTCAAACTGTGTTTTGAACTATACTGAGAGCAATGCCTCAGATTGTCCTTTTGCTTTATATGAACAGAGGAAATTCAAAGTAGGAGGAAGTCTCTCCCGGGATTTGGCATAGGGGAGTGCCACAAACCATCAGCCTTCCTGTCTCTGCTGTGCCAACGAAGCCTCTCCTGGGAAGGACCATGAGAAGCGGACAGTGTGTCTGGGGACTTAATGTGGCTTCAGATGAAATTATCTCCTGCAGAATCCATCTTGCCTGTTGTTTGAGTGCGTGCGAAGGAGCCAGGCAGTGGTGAGGAGCCAGGCCACAGCAGGGCCGGTAAAGGCTCAGAAAAAAAGTTAGAAGCATCTTCCTATGACTCTATGAAGTTCTTTGCACCACAGACTTACGCTGCTGGTGAAAATGGGACATCACGCCTCTTTTTCTCCTTCTGTCTGGAGCCCAAATTTGGTAAGAACAAACTCACTGAAGTCCCCACTCTGTTTCCCATTTCACTCCTCACTAGTAACAGATATCTAAATTTTATGGTGTGATTGACAGCATTAAAAGGAGAAATGAGGGCAAATGTCCTTCTGAAAAGTACACTCAAGTTCAAGCACGAGTGTTTGGGCTGATGCCCAAGCTGCGGAATGACTTTCCATGGTTTGCATTGTGCGGGGGACCACTAGGCAATTCTAATGGTTCTTTTTCTTCTGCTTTAAAAGCACTGATATTGACTATGAAAGCTAGAAGTAGGAATGGTATTTTGTAGTAATTGTAAATGCAAAGCTAGACGAGCACTGGAAGTCACTCAGGTACATCTATTCAAGGGCCAGAAGAAAAAGCACTGCAGGTATTCAGTGCTTTATCTGATTAGAAAACAGCCTGGCACAGATGTGATTTCTGCTCCATATATCAAGCTATGGCAGGCTTTTGCTGCTTCATTATGAAAGCATCTGAAGTAAAATAGGTTTTGGAACATAAAAAATGACAAATTTGGAAAAATATCTATATGCCAGATGGGTGTAGGAAGAATCCTTGTGACAAATATATTATTAAGGGAATATGCATAAGGAAAGAAACTGTGCCCAGTTCTTCCAGGGATGGACAGGCAGGAAGGTAGCGTCTCACTGTGTCTAATGTATTCTCATCTAATCTAAATCTAATTAATTATGTTGCATCGCTGGCATACGATCTGGGCACACAACAATGAAAGGAAGGCTGCACCGGGGCTTGGGGAGGGATGGCGGCCGCTTTGCCCTCCCTGCTTTTGTTCGCTGTCTTCGGGGAGCGCGGCTCGGGGTGACGCCGCCTCTCCGAGGGCAGGCGTCCCGCCGGGGTGAGCTCAGCCCGGCCCCGAGGCTGCTCTCAGAGGGCTCGAGCGCTCCAGCACAGCTTCTCCTTGTGTTTCGTGCAGGAATAGGAGCATTTTGGCCGCGGGCCTCTTGCTCCGCTCACGCCTTCGGGGCCGAGTTGGGTGTCTGGAGCTGGCCCTGCCGGCGTCCGGAGCTGCCCCCGGAGCCCCCCGGCGCGGAGCGCACGGCTCGGTGTGGGACAGCTCGGCGCTGCAAGGCCGGGGCCACACGGCGCGGAGGAAAGAGGCTGAGCTCTGGTGCCAGGAGGCTCCTGGACAAGCAGCAGTGCTGGGGCTAAGCAACAACCCGGCCACGGGGCAGGGCTGGTGAAGGGGTGCCTGGAAACTTCAGCTTTGCCCTGTGGGGCCAGCAGGATCCTTCAGCCCAGACGGGGGGGGCCTGGATAATAGTAAAAAGCCCTTGAGGAAACATCACTGCCTCTTCTTGAAAGCAAGTCAGTATTTCAGCTTCAGCGTAAACAACCCAGAAAGACACACACACTCTGGCCAGCCACGACCATCTGGGTGGCTGACCAGATCTGATGAGGTCTTAATAGCAGCCAGAGGAGCTGCGAGGAGATATTACACACACTGATAGGGGTTTCAGCCTTTGGTTATTCCCAAAGATGGGACAGCGAACTTGGTTTGAATCCAAGGTGCGAATGATCTAGCCTTGATTAATGTGCTCTGAACTGAAACAGAAGTGGAGGTAGGGAGGGTGGTATGGCAATTGTATCATTTGGCTCCACATAATTTGATTTTACTGATGCCTCATCCACTATCTGATTACTCTTTTCCTATTTAAACCCAGCCAAACCAGGAGGCTTTTGCTCACAGGCTTTTAGTACTATTTTATTTGGCAGTTATGGAATAAAAGAATTTTAGTATTGCCTTAGAATTTCTCCTGACATCTATCACAACCAATCCAGCTCATATGTGGGTGAACTGTGTTTTGATCCAATTATAAAATTCTATTGGAGTCTTATTACATTCTTACCCCATGTGCATGTTGAAAAATTCAAGAGCAAAAGAAAATTCTACAAAATGTTTCTTATTTACTGTAGGCTTGGAGACACAAAAATGCATCACACAGTCATTTGTGGAGGCTAATAGCAAACTAGAAAAACAACATATTCTTCAGGAAAAAAAAAACCACTCTGTTAATCAGCGGGAAGACTTGGAGAATAATACAATCTGTGCACAGATATTAGTGACAATCGTCTTTTGGAGACACAGCCTTACTTTTGTTAATTGTAGCAATGAAAACTTTGTTGATGTTCATCCCAGAAGTTACAATGAAAAAGAATCTGCCAGTCTGAAGACATTTTGGAGAGTGCATAAAAATGACAAATTTGAAAGAACCCAGACACAAAATGACCAAGGTAACACATAGCTAATGTCCCACTGGATTGCAATGACTATAATACTTAAAAATGAAGATACTTTACACACTCTTAGCATCTCTATAGCAAAAATGCATTATTAAATCAACAGTCCATGCGCTATTTGATTACCATGATGGAGAAATTGATCTAGGTTATTTCTGTCTCAACACTTTCACTGTCTTCAGGCTAAAAAATATAATAAAAAGAGTTAGGTGTCTTCCTTGCTCATCAGCCATAGAAAGCCATGCAGAGGCATAGCTTCACAGACAGAGTGCTGCTCCCAGGAGAGGAAATACACTTGCTCCAAAGCTTTCTGGCTCCGTCCTGGTGGAGTCTCTCATGCACCTACAGTCAGAATCCCCATCTTAAAGCTGGGAGGTGCCAGGACCAAGCCAGCAGCCCTGGGCAAGAGCCAAGCAACAGTGGCAGGACCAGGGCCAAGTCTGGAGCTCAGATTTCAGTGGGGAGCTGTTCAGCCACATGGAAAAGCCAACAGCTCTTTGACTTTCCCAAATACTGCTAGGAATTCTTCCCTTTCAGGTCTATAGGGATACTGTGGCTGCCCGCAGGAGCAGATGCTGGGTGGCCCTGCTGGTATGGAGCTCTCTGCCTTGCTCAGCTGAGCTGTGCCCTCCGTGTGAACCCGAGGCCACGGTGCTCCAAGGCAGCAGCAGGGCCGTGCTGGGGTGGGCAGGACACGGGGGGCCCTGCAGGGCTGGCCACAGGCACCCTGCACTGGGTGCACATGGCTCAGCCTGCCCACGCTGGTGCTGTGAAATGTGCAGGGAGAGGCTGGGTGGGGAACCACCAGCAGTGGTCACCAAAGCTGAGCAACACAGCTACGTGCAAGGATGAGCGGTGTGTGTGTGTGCACAAACCATGTTAGGTCATTCCCAGGGCTGTCTGCTCTTGGTTACATCAGTTTGGCTTCTCTGTGATTCCAGCAGCATGATAGTTAGTCCCCTTTTCCTTATTTCTAGGGTACAGACAGGTTGTTGGTCCCCCATTCTGGAATGGTGTCTGTGTTTCTGCTCCCCATGGGAGGCTGATAAACGTGGCACCTCTCCCCATGGCTTCCCCTGGTCACTCTGAGCTCCATGATTAAGCTCTGACACAAAAATCGGTTTAGTCACAGAAGCAGATTGCTTCCATGAAGCGCAGAAATGTAATTTGCCAGTACTTAAGCTACAATATTAAATACTTACATGAAGCTCCTTCCCCTTTTCAGTTCTTTATAGCAAAAAATGCTTGGTGAGAAATCTTGTTTCTTACAAGGGTCAGTGTTAAATCTGAACAGGTGACAGAGCAGCTTCTGCCCTTCCTGTGGTGAGTGGTTTTATTGGTTTTGCATTTAAAGCTGTTCCAATGCATCAGTGCTTTCATTGCCAGTCCAGAGCACACCTACACTTGCAAAGCTGGTGAAGAGGTCAGCTCTCCATGTTCCCCTGGCCGTGGTCGTGTCCCAGGCAGCAGGACAGCCCTGCTGGGCTCTATTCTCCAGTGGCAGTGGCCGGTGTTTCAGCTCTGGGGCAGAGCGTGCTCCAAGAGCAGCCGTAAGCCAATACGCCTCACCTCAGGCTCCAGCCCACTGTAGTTAATCATTAAATAATTCTCCTGGTGATGTTATCCAGCGCTGATAAATTACAGATTTCATTGTTTTGCCTGGAGCAGCTTTAAATTGTGTTAATTTCATTGAAGATTGACACTGGCTTTTATTTCCTTTTGCTACTGTTTTGTCCTGTAAAGCAACACACACTACAGACTTCAGATTGCTCATATAATTGGTACAATAGATTTTTTTCTCATATTTGCAGGAAATTTTAATCAGAGCCTTTGAAACTTTGAGATCAATAAAATACTAATGATAGTATATTAGAAGAGGAATATTACCACAAATCAAATAGCTTTTAAAACAACCTTATTGTTGACTATGTTTGTTTTACATGTGATCTCAGAATGATTTCTAATTTTATGCAGCAGTGAATTTATTCCTCCTACAATACACGTTTCTGACACAGGGTTTTCTCAAAAACTGAAGATAAAATACATTATACATCTTCCTGATGCCCAATCTGTCTGATTCTCTCCTTTGGCAAAGGAAAAAAATATCCCCAGGTAGTCCTACTCTTTTCAGGCAAAAGAAAAAGGCTGTTTTAAGTTAGTGGGATCTTGATCTGTTCTTTGATGACAAATTCCACCTATTTTGGAACAATTAACATAACAGTTCAATGTCTATTGAATAAAGCACATGGGAAAATTTGGAGCTGTAATTTACAACTAAAAAAATGATATTAAATAACTTCTGTACCAGCAACAATGTGACACAATACAGTAGACTGTTGTGGTAAATAAGAGAAGGTGTTGATTGTGCACTATTGCAGCTCCCTGAGCAGAATGACGAGTTTAACTAGGAAATATTGAATAAAACTTCATATCCCCTCTGAGGCTCCATATCACAGTTGGTATTTTTGATAGAGGTCTCTCTCAATATTTTCACTAGGGTACCCGGAGTGTGCTTTGGTGCGGTTTTGTATTTTATTTTTTTAACATGTGGTATAATGCAATCTAAACCCTCACCTTGGTGCAAATGTGCACAGAAATTAATTGAACAATAAGTGAGGTGTCAGGTGCCCCAAGGCAATGATAGATATAAATGCCCCTGACCAGTCACACCTGGGGCATCCTACCCCCTCCAGGGACTCATGATTTAAGCTCAGCCCTTTGCATCCCCCTGATTCTCAATAGTGCTGTGCGGCTGCTGGTCCCCAGCTCCTGCTCTGTGCACCTTGCTGGTGTGGGCTCTGGCCTGGGTATGGGCCCCCAGGCTTGGTGACAGAGCTGTCCTGTCAATATGGACCTGGCTGCAGTCTGCAGGGTGTGTCTGCTTTTGACCCTGCCCTGCAGATTGTCCCCTAAGCTTGGCCCCAGGCCTGTGTTGTTGCTATGAATGTGCCTGATGTTGGGACTTGAGGTTGAAGCTGCCCTGCTCTCCCTACCAGCTGCTTTGTGACTGGTCCTGGTCCTGCCTCTCTGTTCTGCTTGGAAGAAGACATGGGTTAGTTAAGGTAAGTACTTTAACAGAGTTTACTTAACCTGGAGGAACCTGCCCTGCCTCATGTCTCTATAACCTATTTCTTATTAGAAAGGCATGATTTCATAGGAGAAAAAAAAGTAGCTGGATTTAATATCTTGGAGCAATTTTTCTGCAATAGCTTTTCAGATCTAGTGTTCCAGACTTTCCCTCAGAGACATGGGGACAGGGGCTGCAGCTCCTACAGGGATGCAGCTGATGGAAGCTGAGCTGACACAGCTGCAGCTGAGGTTGTGCTCTCCTTGATCTCCTGTTCAGCCAAAGGGTTTCTGTGGTAATCAGTGCTTGCTCACCTGCCTGATATTGTGTCTCCCTGTTCTGTGCAAACCCAAGCTATTGTTCAGGAATTTTGTAAATCAAAACACAAGCCTTCTGACATCCTTGTGTTTTGTGCAGGCCATGGTAAAATGTTTGGGGTGGTGGCGGTTGGGAGCTGAGAAGAAGCTGGAGGGTTTGTCTTATTTTGCCTTTTTTGGGACAGAGTGTTAGACAATAGGTTGATCCAAATTGCATGGTTTATTTCAAGAGAAGAGCTACAGCAATTTTCCGCAGAATGTATTATGTTAAAATTCTCCAAAATACCTCTACAATAAACATCCAGCTCTTAAGAAACCTGGGACACTGTTTCATACATTTAGCAGAACAACTTACACATGTAGGCCATTTGAAGAAATGGGATAAATAAAGCACCTTGTGTTACATTTCTCCACTATTTAAAAAATATATGGAAAACAGTGTCACTTTAGTGGTTTGCCTATATTTTTGTTCAACTCCTTACAAGGCTTATCCGGCCTCCAGGAGGACAGAGGATAACTACCTACAGGTTTAGAGCCTTACACTCAGTTAAGTTACTGCTTGGTCAGGTTTTCCAGTTCTCCAGTTCTCCTTAAAAAAATATGAAACATTCTNTTTTTTTTGCCAGGTCCTGGTAAGACGAATTTGAAGGAGAAGCAAGTGTCTGCTTCTCTGGGATAGGTGTAGGGTTCTCCTCCAGGATCTCTACAAGTGTATTTGGATGTGTGTCTATTTAAATGTAGTATTAGTGTGAAGGTAATAGAAGAATATGGGCTTCATCCCACAAAGTCGTAGACTGGAGCACCTACCAAATCAGATCCTTTACATGTGGGGTTTGATTGGCATAATCTCTGAATGTTTTTTGTTTCCAACTACTCTACATAGATTAGCCTGAAGATTTAAAAAAAAACCCTGTGGGTCCCCCTCCAAGTACTTCGGATAATATATTCTCATTTTAAAAGTACAGTTGAATACATTGAGTAAGGGAAAGAAAGGCATGAAATCAAGACTTTAGAAGCAAAGCAAAAAGTCACAATGTTTGTTTCATGATGTATCTGCGATCATACCACCTGGAGAGGTTTGAGAAGCAGACTTTCCAAATAAAAATAGCAGAATAATAAAAAAAATAATAGTAAAAAGCAGTGGTGAGGTACTTCAAAATCTACATTTTACAGAAGTGTAATCATGATTTAAAAATACAAAAACACTGTGACTCAAAAGAGGGAGAGTGTGGGTGTTTGCTGAGGATGAGTCAAAAGAGAAGAAATTTCAATTCCAGAAAGCAAATGCAAAAAATGAGGCTCTGTAAGTAGAGCCTGCGAAAAGGCAGACCAAATTTATGCATTTGTTCTGCATCCAGGGTTCACCTCCATGCTATGCAGAAGTCATTGATTAACTGACATTAGATTGAAATGGGGCAATTAGACAGAGTAAAATGTCTACAGCATAAATTATACAAGAAAAGTGTCTGAAGAGAGCCTCCCCTTTGTCTTTAAGACTTGCCAGCTGTTCCTTTTCTGCCTTGTGATTTTTACCTTTCCAGATAAGCATATTCCTTTCTCTAAATTAATCTGACGGAACAGAGCTAACTGTACATCACAGGGTACAGCTGTATGTCCAGATACATTTTTAATAGGTCAGCCAGTCCAGTGGCAAGATAGCACTGATTCGTGTTAGCAGATGAGGAGGAAAATGATGCTGTGGAAGCACCTACAGCAGATACCACCGCACACTTCCTTGCCCTGATTACTTGAAACAGTTTGTCACATGCTTAAACTGAAACATGAGCTGAGGCAGTTGTATGGCTATGCTGGCTCAGTGTTCTTTGCTTGTAACAGTGCAAAATGTGTTTAAGTGCTTTTCTGCAACAGGAGCAATGAAAACTGGGTGGGTTTTTTTAGAAACAGATTGCTTTAAGACTCCTCTTGTGGTCGTGGCTAATGCAGTGTGATCCAAAAACACCTTAGTAGTGAATTCTTTGTAAAGGAAACCTGCTCTTTGCAATGGTGCTGGGGTTGTGTGAGTCTCCATGTTACCACCATGCTTTTGCTCTTCCTCTTATCCCACTACCTAAAGAGCTGTGGGCTGTTAATGGGGCTACCTAAACAAACTTTTCTAGAGAAGCACAGAGTAATTTGAGATGTATCCAAGCTGCCATTTTCTGCTGCAGTTTTTACAGCCTGTATCCATTTACCAAGTCCAGACCTGACTGAATATGAATGGTCACAGCTATGGCAGCAGAGCCACACTTGATTCTTTTTCGTATCATCACTGAACAGGGTTTAAGAGGGGGAGATTTGCACAGGCCCATCTTGTTGGGGATGTTTAATTTGTTCTCTGGTTGTATTTTGCTTCCTATAAGGCTGCTCTGAGCTCTGATGGGAGTGGGAAAAACAGCCTGCCCTGATACACTGGGGACTGAGCTGGGCATCCTTACAGTGCAGTGTGCACTGAAAGCCTCTGAAGGACTACAACAGCTTTGGCTTTTGTCCAGTATAAGGAAAGCAAGTCTTAGCATCCACCTGTCTGAACAGCACAGGGAAAGATCACCTGGCTGTTATACAATGACATGCCCTGGGCTGTTGTAAATAGACTGGGCATTAAACATTTCCTGATCTTCCCTTTACTCATGATAACAAGATGGTCCATGAGCTTTTCCACTGTAGAATAATGTGCAATTTTTAGCGGGGCCATGTGAGATGAAGACTTGATGTTTTGTAAAGCCCAGGTTACTGTTTACAAAATAAGGAAGGAGGAAATGGATGTTTAAAATAGCTGTTGGCCTGTGCAAGGTGCTTCAGCAAGTAGTCAGTCTCGTGCTGTATGCAGGATTTGACAGTGTAAATTGGCCTGAACTGGTGGTACCTGCTGGATGACCTCTTCAGTTTTGCGTTTAACTTTCAACATATTGTCCACATAATTCAAGTGGTATTTTCATCCTTTCCTTTTCAGGCCTTTGTGTAGAAAGGCAGACTTGCTATTTCTGTGTGCTTCTAGCATGGCACTGGTTCAGAGCCACACAAACCTGATGGTATCTCCCCATTTACCTGCAGCATTCAATACCTGATTCCAGTTTTGTCAGGACTGCCTCAAGCACAGGAATTCCCCAAAAATCAGATGTTTATCCTATTTGTTCAAGTTTAATGTGCCCAGCAAAGCAAAAAGGAAATGAGGTGAACATTTGGCTAAGTGGCATTTACATTATTTTTATGCTAGGCTTTATCTGACATGTCAGACACACACGCTTAGTATTTTATGGACGTGTCTCCCAGCCTTCAAAAATGCAGATTTATGGTTCTGAAAATATTTTACCTTAGCTGAGAGCATTTAACTTTTCATAATTGGGTTGAAGGGTTGTACATATCTCACCCAATCCAATCTGAAGAAAAAGTGAAGTGTTTCCATTTTTCATGTATAGACTATGAAAAGGTGAAGGTTGACTCTAATGATAATATATAAAAACATGAGAGAAATGAAAACCAAGCCAGTCTCATATGTGCTTGTTTGGTGATTTCTTGGTGGTAAAGAGTATTTATGCAGCACTGGAGTTAAAATATCTGAATATCACAGAGCATGATGATTTTGTATAGTGAACTTTTATAACTCATTTGAAATGAACCTGTCAGTCATCATTAATGGTCTGTGAAACCCTACCCGAAGTTGGTGCCAAGCCTTCCCCACAGAAACATTGTGATAAGCTCTGCTGTGCTCACAGTAAATCAGGGAGTTTCACCATGAGTTACATGATAAGCTTTGCAGGATTGCACAGTAAATCATTGTGTTGAACAATTACACAGTAAGCCTCCATAGTTTTTTTCTTTATGGGAGCATCTGTCAGTAATGGATAAAAGTCAATATTCATGTTTTTATGCCACTCTGCTACCTATGTCAAATACAATTTATGGTCACTCCTTAAGGTTGGTTGTAAGACCACTCTGTTAGCCTTGTATGCTCACATATGTGGTACAGTTAATAAAGTACTGGGGCACAGTGCACAAGGAGCCCAGAGAAGCTTAAAGGCGTCACTGAGACTGACCTGGTGATGGGAAAAGTACCCTTGGCTTTCAGTGGAGCTGTATCAGTTTGTACTAGCTGAGCTGGCTTTCATTTCTGTTCTCCAAGAAGATATGTTCTAGAATTTCCAATTTATGCAAGTATTCACATTTTCTTTGTTCTACCACGGTTTTCATTGTCCCATTCATTTTTTTTTCAGTCAGCATTGCTATAAGCAGCATCTTTCCTCCTAAACTGTGTTTTATTGATTACTGTTGTTTGCAAGACCATTTCTCTCCCTACCAGCTCCCCTTATGTGATTTAACCTCTGCACCTCTTTGATAAGTCCTACTCAATTTATTTTTTACCCAGAGATTTCAGCTCTTCAGCTTCAGCTGTCTCCAAGTCATCTCCCATTGATGTTCCCTTGTCCTTCAACACTGCAGACTGGAACTTAGCTTGTTGCCTTTCCTTCCAGGCTAATGCCTGGTGCCCCTCCCTGCCTGTCTCCAGGGCTCAGATTTGTCTTGTTTGCTTTGGTTTCATCTCCTCCTCCCTCCCCGTGTCTCGCTGCTTCCTAGAGATTTTCAGGGCCTATTGCCAAGTGCTCCAAACATGCAGTTCGCATTCTTCTTCTTTGGCAGAGCCTCCTAAACTCCCACTACTCCACTCTTTGTGTGCCTCTTCAAAAACACACACCTTCTAATCTTCCAATCTTGACAAGATGGAACAATAATAAATGAATTTCCTGCTGCCATTTCAGCATGGTTCCTTCAGGTGTATAAATTTTTGGCGTCAGATTGTAGGAGACGGCTGCCTTTCAGAGAGCAAGTAGTTGTGTTTGCATTAATACTGCCTCCAGAGATCATCATGTACTGGAAAGGGCCATCATGTACACCAGAATTGCAGGAACTAGATCCACATCTGCAGCACAGCAGAAAAGCTCCTGTGACATCAGGGGATGTAGCTTAGGTTTATCCTGGCTGAAGGGCTGGTCTTGAGTGGGGACTGTGGAGTGCAAGTCAGGAGATAGTTACTGAGGCCCTTTTGCCTCTTTTGGAAACCCACTGCAGACACAGGGGGGGAAAAAAAACCCACAGAAGAGGATCTCACTGAAAAATAATAAGAAATCTTGACACAATCTTGTTCTGTGTTGTTTGAATGACCCTTCACATTTATTTTATTGATGAATATATTGTTAGAAAAAATATTTTGGTTCATGAGCTTAGAGCTGCTTCTGTCTTCTAAAATCCTGGCGTGAGGCATTACCCTGTAAGTGTATATGACATTTGCTGGTGGTAACCTGTCCTATATGATGGTGAAGTCAGGAAGGAGCTCAAGTTTCTGCCAGCCAAGGTTTATTGCAATCACGGAGAGTAAAATTCATTATTTCTTTCGTCTGTTTGAAGTCACCTTATTGTTTTCTATAGATGTTCAGTTGAGGTGGCTGTGAGGTTAGGAAGAGGGAAGGAGAGGTAAGAAATATGGAACCCTTTCTCGTCTGCATGCAAGGCAGGTCATGTACAGCATACATTGCTAGTTTAAAAGCCCTCAAGAGGATGTCACAGGGCTCTGATGTAGTGAGAAATGTGCAATATCAACACTTGCTGCCCTTATTTGAAATGTCATAAAGTGGGATGTGTACACTTGGTGCAGAAGAAGGCTGTGTAGCCTTGAAGAAGAATGTGTAGGTAGTATATTACAGCTTTTTCTGTGTGGTGTGCATCTGTCGTGGCCAAACTACAGATTAAATCCTGTCTTGCAGCTAGTGAAAATACTGACACGTGCTGTTGTATGAGCAGCCCCCAGGTATGGCACAGAACATGGGTGCTCCCTTTTTGTAGGGGAGCTGCTTGGGTGCAGGAAGCCTGCAGTTTAGGTTTGTGTTTGTGGGGGGGGTGTTTGTAAAACATAATGAGGGGAACCCAACAGGCTCTGGGAAAGCTGGAATGGGATGAGGCTGCCAGGACAGCAATCAGACCTGTACGTGACCCTCATATGTACAAGTGTAATGTATGTATTGACACCAGCTTATTAAAGCAGGTATTTCGGAGTCAAGAGATAAACTTACAAAAGAGTTTCATACTTGGGAGCTGGGCCTTTGAAGCTGTTGTTCCTCTCTTTTATAAAAATCAGGAGACATGCTGAAATTGCAAACTGCCTTGTCATCCCTGGAATCAAATCTTCAAATGAAGAGGAACTCTTTTCTTTTTCCTAGAAAAGATGCACTTGCTGGGTCTTTTCAGATACCGTTTCTATTTGTGACAGGAACTTTTTCAAGGAAATGAGCAGAAGGTAGAACAGCATGCTGCTTTTGATTGTACATTTCTTAATATGCTTTAGAAATACATACACTGGCAACACTTTTACAAGAAAATGCCTCATCTTTCATTAGAGAATGACTTATAAAAAAAGCCTTGACTTTTGTATGGCTGTGTATTTCATTAGGTATATTTCATACTTCTCTAACAACTCCTAAATGGCAAATAGTCCTGAGTAGTACTGGGAAAGCAATTTGCTTTAAATGGTTCATTTAGGTGAATTTAGCAATTTTATTTTGTATATAAACTGAAAAGCTTTTCTTAGCTCAGCTTTTCCACTTAACAGAATACAGGTGTTTAGTTATTGACAGAGATCAGGCAAAATCTCTGTATGACAGCTTAACAAAACCAAAAATATTTGCTTTCCAAGTATTATTTTTAATTACTCCAAATACAATACTTGGACATTCCCATGAGCAGGTAGAGTTAGATTGTTTGATACTGATGGGGTGCACGTCTGATTTCATCAGATTTCCTATAAGCTATAGGAACTGTGTGTGCCAAAAAGCAACTCAGTGAATACTAACTTCAAAATAGCACCAGAAGTCAAGTTCTGAGTGTTTTCAATAAATGTTTTTCCCAAAAGTCATCTTGTAACTTTGATCCTCCTAACATGCTACTTCTAGCACAAATTCCTTTGAAGCAAAACAAAAGTACAGAGTAAACAGAAAAGCCAAGCCCAAAAATATTCACATCAGCAGGCTTTGCAGTGAAATAATAACGTATTTTCAAGCAATCATTTCTCTTACTTCCTCCTTATGGCTCTTATTTACCCTTCCTTTATTCTGATGCTTGAATTAAATCAGCATAGCAGTGCTTTTCTTCTCTGATTGTCCTTTAATTTGACAGCCTCATGGCCTCAGTGCCCTTCTTTGCCAAATATTGCCTTTTTGTAGACACAAGTTAATTCCTATCATATTGTGAGACAGGCTTGTGCAGTGTGAACGCTCAGCTTGCAAACTGCCTCGTTTCTTTCCAGCCCCTGAGGAATTCTGAATGTATCAGTAAGAGCAGATAAAACTATCTGCATGTTCCTTCTGCTTTCGTCTGAAAATTTTTCTCAGCTGTATCTTAAAACATGGGGTGTTTGTTTTCTTTTTATTTTGCCCACTACTTGCCACATCCACTTTCTTTCCATCTCCCCCATTCCCCACCTCCCCATAGGAATGCAATGACAATATATCTCCACTTAGTCTCCTTGCTGCAATTTGTTTGCCTGGCTGGAAGGAAGTGCACTGTCACTCATGAGCCTTTACACCTGCCAAAGCTAACGAGCTAAGTTTGACCCTCATTCTGATGGATTACTTAGAACTTCACACTCCTAGGAGAGTTGCAGTGTCCCAAAGGAGCAGCTGAGTGCTACTGCAAATATTTCTAGTAGCAGAAGATTTAATATACTTTATGTAATATAGATATTGTTGAATAGATCCTATTTCAGATCTAAAATGCACTTTTTCATTTAATATCATAATTCAAGTTTCAATAGAAGAAATATATTAGTGGTGTTTTTATTGATAGCTGACACTTCAAAAGTTTATTTGGCCCAATGGAGGTGATGCAGAAACATCAGTTTTTTGCAAAGGTCCTTTTGCCTGGCCTGACCCCTGGTCCTGTACTTTCTTTTTGGTGTATGTCTTGTCCTTCTAATCCCTGATGGTAGTAACTTTACTCCTGAGTGATGGAGACTAAGCCAGGATCAGAACTGGGTTCTAAAACTCATTGTTTTGGTGAGTAACTAAAAATTATGATGAATAGGAAAAGGAGATGGGTAGTTGCTCTAAAGACATTAAGTGATTAGTGATGGGTGAACATGATGTTTGTGGTCTGATAGGAAAAGCACTCAGAAAACTAAACACATGTTTTCCAAAGCTCATCTGGTGGGGAAGGGGGCAATGAAAGGCTAGCGGTGCACCCTTGAGACTTTCTCCATGTCCATCTGGATGTGTAGCAGAGTGGGGAGAGTGCTGCTTGTGGCACTCTACTTTTGTGGGGCAGATGTTCCCAAAGAGAGGGCAGGTTGGTACTCACTGAATTGTTGGGGTTTTTTCTTTTGCCACTGCAGACAGACTGTTATTTTATGAGGAATTTTCAGATTAAGGTCTAGACAACCTAGAGAGCCTTTCAAAAGATCCACAAACCCTCTGAGCCAGCGTGTTGTATTTATCTCTTAAGAAACCTTGTCATTAGGCTCAAATTAAAAATGAGCTGTCAGTTTCTATTAATAATTAATGCTGAAATGTTAGCACTTTGAAAGACTGTTTCAAGTGTAACACATTCCATTTAATGCTGAACAGTTTTATATTTACAGTAATTCCACCTTTCATCCCATAATGTCAACCTCTAAATCTTTAATGCCTTAATCACACTTCTTATTCTGATATCCCAAGTGAGCTGTTCTAACCTGTGTCCGCTCCCTTTCGATAAGGTGCACACTTTATACTGGAAGGTTAGGCAGCAGCACTTGTTAATTATTAAGGAAAACAAAATGCTATTGCTGGAAAATTGTTTGTTCCCAGCTGTATGTGTTACCTTTAATCTGTACTGACAAGAAGCAAGAGGAATCATAAAATAATCAGAGGAGCCAGGAGAGAGGATTGTTTGTGAAGAACATTACCCAGCAGAAATGTAGACAGCCTTGATTTGATTCCATAAATGAACCTAATTACTGGGTAATGTATTGTTCTATGGAAATAACATATCTGTAAAATACGTTGTTAAAAGAAGGCCCTGTGAATTTGAAAGCAGATGATGTTTGCTTTTGAGCTATGATTCCTATAGCATGTTCCTGGACAGCACAAACGCAGTGAGAGCTTTAGTCTTGTGCATAGGCAACACAAATTGCCCTTCCTGAAGCGTATGTCTGTGAGCCAAGTTCTTTATTTGCAGCCTTCCAATTGTGAATAGAGGAAAATTCTGCAGAGAAACAGGGCATCTAAATGTGCTGTGAAGTTATCTTTTTAGAATGCTTCCTTGTTTCCTGTAAATATCCAAGATATAATAAAATAAATACTTGGAATTTTCTTAACTGCAAGACAAATAATGAATATTCCAGAGAACTAGAAAAGGCATTTAAATTACTTCCAAAGAAATGAGACATCTTTGAACTTGTAGTTATAAAATATATTGCTCCATTTTGTTTGTTTCCCTTGCTGTTTCAGAATAACTCCTTGAAATGAGATGTAGCTATACAATTAAAGGTATTTGTGAGCCAGTTGACATAATATTAATGGATTATAGAACAATATTAAACTAAAAACCTATGGCTTAATTAGGATCAGTAGAATGAGACTCCACCTTGCATCTGGCAGATACATGTGCCATGTATAACATATCTTGCTACCAATTTATGCTAGCAATTTTTTTTTCCAGGCATGTGTTTTTTTGGGATAGATACTAGAGTACTATCCGTATCTTTTTCCACAAGTGCTATTGCATAGAGAAGGCAGAAAGGTGTCTCACTGTAACAGAAACCTCAGCTTGGCCCCTTCTTTGTGGAGACTGAAAATAAGGTCTGGTGCTGGAGGGGGACCTGCTCTGGCCTTTGGGAGCCTCTATGGATGGGCCCCATAAGGCTGTCCTTGCATGGGCCATGTTTTAATTGTGTATCTACCACTAGAAAAACACCCAGCCTCTGAATTTGAATGCTAACCATTTTTCTTTAATGTGCTGCTTTTCTACCACCTTGTTTGTAGGCATGTTTCTCACAGGCGTACTTGAAAATCTCTCCTTTGGGTTTGCATTGGTAGCTGAGAGTTCAGATGCATGTGCAACTCACAGCAAGTTCTACCTCACTGCATGACAATCCCTTTGAAATCAGGGGACTGTTAGACTGAGACTCCAAAAAATCTCTATTCTGTTTAGCCTGGCCATTCCCATGCAGGCAAACTGAGTGCTGTGTCACGTAGTATTTTGCACCCACTTCACCGAGGTGCTAGTGAGAGCATGATGCACGAAGTGAAGTTTTCCTACTGTATTATGATCAATGTTAGCAGCATTTCCACCACAGATGCATTTATTTCAGTAAAACCAAACAGGAGTAAAAGAAGGTAGGATTTTCTTAGCCTGTGAACTTACATGCATATTATCAGCTCTCAGCAATATTATCTACTTCTTTTATCAGGCTCTCATTGTCTGGACTATTTTTACAATTATATGAAGAGAGGATGAAGCCCCATTAAGTTGTCTGTGACTAGAAAAAAAATTACTGCACTGATACTTTCAATCCTCACTGGCATGTAAAAAAGGCATTCAGAGTTTACTGAACCTCTGCTTCACATATCAAAAAAGAAATAGAAAATTTCCTGCTGATACATTATCATGCAAGCATCCAGTTCTGTCTTTTCTTGCTGTGGAGACATGCACAACATACAGGAAAGACTTAATATTTATAAGATGCCCAACAGGACTAAACAAATGGACATGTGCAGAATATGTACTTTATTCATTACAAACATGATTAGTGTTTCTATATAATAGATGTGTTGATAAAGCACAGTGGATTCTTCAAAGTTTACAAGTTTGTTATGAATTGATTTATTCATGAAATGCTTTGTTTCTATGACAACTTTATTGGTTTGCCTGTGGTCTAAATACATATAGGCATGGCAGGAATTCTACAGTACAAAACAAATTACGTGCTCCCACCTGAATGGCTTGGTGCCTTTAGGGAATGTACAGAAATAGCCCACAATGAGGGCTGAAATCGCCACAGACTGTGCCAGTATGAGAGGGCTTACTTAATAAAGAAAAATGCTTAAAGGTCTTCCACAGCTTCCAACTCTGCAATAAAAGCAAAAGATGGAAACGAAGAAAGGAATTTGGTAGGAAAACATAAAAGGGACCCAAAAACCAATTGCAGAGATGCTAGTATATTCAAAAAAAAGCCACAGATCAAAGACCAGCACTCTCCCACAAATAGAGCTTGCAAGAAGCTATTAATATTCATAACAGATCTAGACCTACAAAAGAAACTGGAGAGCTATTGTTTAGTAAAAATTAGTGTGAAAGTATAGGACATTAGTTGATAAAAGGATAGGAAGGCTTGCTAGGGCAATACAAAATGGCATCAGAGAAAAAAGTCAATAAGTGGATCAAATAACAGAAATGAAAATACAAGAGCAGTAATTAACACAGGGACTTGGAAGAGAGGCCAGAGACCTAAACAGAGCAACAGTTTTCAAAGTATGCAGGACAAAGTTATGTAGCAGTGCTTCTATGAGTGACCCCATGACATAGGGGTCTCTCCAAGACAGTATTGTAAACTACAGAAAAACAACGATGCTTTGGCTGCTTCTGTCCTGGGTGAGACAAAAGCTTCAGGAGAAATTATAAACAAGAGCAATGGAAACTGAAACAGGCTCTGTTGTTCCATGACCCATAATCTATTTGCTTTTCAAAGCAGAAACAGCAGAGAGTGCACCTCCATGCAAAAGCAAGTTTTCCAGCAATGATTTTTAATCTAAAAAAGGCTGCATAGTATTCTGGATCACTTTTTAGAAAATTGGCATGAGAATTTCAAAGGGAAGAAGGGGCACTGATAATCCTCTGCCTAGCCTGAAAACCAGTGTGAAAATGCCTTAAATTAGAGCAAACCAGTGCAAATGCAAATTCTGTATTGGTAAACCACAGACTGCACCTCTAACTCTTCTTCCTCTCTTGGGAACCTGTGCTGTGGTTTAGGTATTTCCATGCTCACTTGGCTCAGACCAGGTTTTTGCCTTGTAATTTGGCTGTTAGGCTGTCATTGGTTGAAGTATTTCACTGATTTTGTCTCTTACAGAATGTTCTAAGGACAGGCAGATTTTGCAACACTATGGATTTAAGGATGCACTGCCTCCCTTGCACTGCAGTGCAGCCAGACTGTGAAGCCAGTGGGGTTTGGTACCCAAGATTTGGCTAAATGAGTGCCTTAGTCAAATACTGATTTGCCTTTGTGAACCAGGTCCTCTGCTTTAGAGGTGACCAGGCTGATGCAGACATGCTGTGCTCGATTGGCAGAGTCCTGGGGCCAGAAACCAGAGAAAAGGAAATGCAGGCAGTGAGAAGGGAGGCTGCACATGGCTTTGTGCTGGGCAGGCACAAGCATCCATAGCTCACCCACTCGGTAAGTGCCTGAGACATTTGACTAATTTGACATGGAAGCACTAATAAAGTAAAAAGCTTCTCCAATTAGTGCATACTCTCTATTATTTCTGACTTGTGTTCTGACCCAGTCCCTTCCATATTCCTAATTGCCTGTGCTGCACTAAGTGATATCGCCTTCCACACTTTTATGAGCTGTGGTCTCCTGCAAGAAGCGAGATTTGTGAGTAGCAACCTCCATGATTGACTTAAAATGACGCAGTTGCTTCGGCTGATCAAACTGAGTATTTAAAAACTATGAAATATCTAGAGAGAGAGACTTTAGAGGGAAGGAGTAATCACCTCCTAGAATAGTGGGCCTAATTTTTGTCTGGTAGTGTTTAGCTATCACTCTTGCTTCAAAGCCCTTCATGGTAGCAATGGATTTTGTTTGGGTTTTTTATTTCAGTTTTTTTCAAGCTGAGTATAATAAGCCTTGGGAGAGACAGGGGTGTTGACATCAGCCAAATAGCTCCTTATTCCACCATGCCTTTGAGACTGAAATAATGCTGAAGTAAAACTGCTGGTCATGCTGAAACAAAATGCAGGGTTTTTTGTTTCTTTAGTTCTCCATTTCAAGTCTTCTATCTCTGGAAAGAGGAAAGAGTAGTTGCCCTTTCAGGATTCAATCTGGATATGAAATGTGTAGTGATGACCTTTTTCTCAAGGAAAAGAATAACCACAAAATATTTTTCCATTATTATCCCTTTCTTACTTGTTTAACCCCTATGTGGTGCAAATAATGCATTTTCAATTTAGCTTTTATTTTAAGGAAGTACACAGGCTGAACAGGGGAACGGGCTATCGCTGAGTAGGGCACAGAGCCAAAAGTAGTTCTAATTATCCCTAAATGGACTGGTGGAGGTTCTGCTTAGCACTCCTGAAATATCTGCTGGCTTTTCAGCACTGTTCCCAAGAGACCTAGCATAGACGGACTTCTGGTGGAACACAGCAGGGTGAGGATGCAGCAGAGGTTTGATGGCCAGAACAACCCCAGAACCCAAGATACCTGGTCAGAAACCAGTGGTGCAGGCACTGCAGAGATGGGAAGCCTGGATGTGCACCCCATACAGCTGTTTTGTTACAGTTCTTTGTGCATCCCCCTCTCATTTTGAGAAAATGGGAGATATTTGGAACACGCATCACAGGGAGTGTTGCATCCAAGTAAGGTTGTGGCACACACGTGGTACCATCAAGTAATGCTGCTCTTGACAGATCAGCACAGCTCCTGCTATGTAGTGCTTGTGTTTCTTTACATGTTGTAAGGAAGGCGTGTGTTGTACCACACAGACTGTAAAGAGCGGCTTTTGACAAACCTGCTCGGCAGTGAATTTAAAAACTATTTTTAAAGTCTCATAAATGCTTTTATGGGCCCTTTTAAATATTGTCTGAGCTATGTAGGAAAATGTCATAGTTTGTCCCATAACTAATCACAATATTTAATTTAATGACAGCTATAAAACAAGTGCAACAAAGACAAAACTGTTCTGAACTTTCTTGACACTATATTCAGCAAATACTTGCTCTTTACCTGACATGCCATCATTTACTCCCTCAGCCCTCAGAGAACAGCATGATAGCTGAATTATCAATACAGTAGAAGAAATCAGAGACAAGGAAAGTAAACTGTGATATTTTGAAATTAATGATGTAGTTCACCTCATGCACTGCATGCCTAATAACAAAAAATCTAGAGGGAAGAGCTTTTTTTTTCAATTTTATTAAAATTTTGCAAATCTCTGCATTTCAGTCATAGACTGTGCAATGTCATTTGTGTATATATAAGGATATGTCTTATATGATCTGATGTGGTGAGCTTATGCAGACAATACTTTACACACACATCAAATGCTTAACTTAATAGAAATGTCCCTTTTCCCTGCTGCTCTGCGTTTGGGCTTGTGCATGTTTGTGTGTGCATATACATGCATACAGAGGGACTAGGAACAGGTACCCTTTTTCATTAAGTAAGTGACATTTTCATGCTGGTACAGCCTCTATCTATCTTCTTTCTGGCAAAGCTGTGTGTCTTTCAGTCAGCATCTGACTAAAGATCAATGAGAGAAAGCTTTTTGAAGGTGCTTTCAGGTCCTGCGGCAAGGGAGATGATCAGAAAGCTGCCATAAGCTTCGGACCCACTTGACAAATGAGGAACTATTTTGGTGCTCTGTAAACTGCTGTCACATCAGTTAGAAACACTAATTAGAACTACTTTGCTGTTGAAAGTGTCCAGTGCATTAAATACCACTTCTGCTTATTGCAATTAGCTTATCCATTGACTTACACTTTATACCACAAGACTATCAAAGATGGAAATGCATAAGGGATTGTTTAATAATTTATGAGAGAAATTAGAACTGAATGGCAAATAGCTTTTGCCTGCTACACTTTGACCTTTCATTCTTTGCAGAGCATGAAATTCACATGTGAAATGTGCTCATCCTTTGTTTTGTCTGTCTAGAGAAGAGTCAACAAACCAGGATGCCCAAGTAAGCAAACATCAGATTGTCTTTTTCTCAGTGATGTGGAGTCTAAATGATGTGAGTAGCTTCTGAAAAGCAACAGGACATTTTGGTACCACACGATCTGTAAAGAGAGAATTTTCTACATTTCCTGTACTGTTCTTCCAACTGATTCTTGTTATTGATAAAGCAGGGAGATTTTGTTCAACAATTTATACTATGTGGAATTGGTGATAATTTTTAATGTCCTTTTGTCTTCTACAGGGCAAATTTGCAAATGAAACAATCTAGTAACAAAGTGAAGTTGTAAGGACTGAGACAACTTCATATTTTTGATTTAAAGTTAAATTTTGAGTTCATAATATTTAAACATGCCTTAGGCATAAGAGCAAGGAAGCAAAATTTTCTCATACTGTAAAAGCCAGAAGTAGTCCAGCCATTAGGAATGCCATGACTCCACATTGTACTCTGAAGTTTTTAGCAGAGAGAGAAAAAGAAAATATCATTCCAAACAGCTGACTTGCAATCCAGCACCCAACATAAAATCACAAGGCTTGATTCCTCATTCTGCTTTTGTTACCTTGGTCTAAGCACTTACTCTTTCTGCTTGGATTCCCACTGATGATATTAGTTTGGCTGCCTGAGTATTAAAGATCAGGATTTGTAATTTGTTATTTTACATATAAGATGATAATCTTATCACCACTTATACTTCTCAAGAGCTGGAATTATTTTCCCTTGAAGTGATTTTTGGGTTTTTGTTCTTAAATATTTTTTTGTTCTCTGGGACCAGTCCAAAGAGCACCTGTGTTCTCTTCCTTAAAAATTAGTAAGGTATAACTGTAATGCACTTTTTTTCCCTAAAGTGCTCTTTTAAAGATGCAGACAGAAAATGTAAAGCAGCAATAGGCAGTTCCATCTAAAAGCTCCTAACAAGAGTCACCTTCAATGATCTGATTCCAAATACTTGAAATTGTTCCTGTCTTCAAATTTCTTCATGATAGAGGCATATTATCTGCCTGAAGGCCTGTATTTTGTCAGACTTCTCCATACAGAAATATTTCTGAAAAAAGTAATTACAATTTCATTTCCAAAACCTTTAAATTATAAAAGATAAAATACAATTAACAAAGGAAAGGGCATATATGCATTTACCAAAATGCAAGTATAAATTACAATTTATAATGTTTTTGTTCTTTAAAGCTGTTAACAAGTTTGGCTTTCTGGTGTTTTAGGAAAGGAAAGTGTCTGAAAGAGCAGAAGAGAAGTGCAAGATCTCAAGTCATAACTGAGTCTCCTCAGCCTGTCAAACACCAGAGACCAAAGCAGTGATCTCATTTGTGCCCTTCAATTTTGCTACCTGTAACTGGGATAAGGGAAAGAATTGGTTTGGTTTCTTAAATTAGATTAACTTGAAAACCAAACCCAAAGATGATGCAACAGACCATACCTTAGTGTGACATGCAGAACTGTCTGAGACCTGCTTTGGTTTGGAGCAGTTCAGCTCTTTGGTCTCTTGGGCAAGCTGCTCTTCCTTCAAGGGGCTCTGCTGTTCTGGCTGCCATAGCAGGAGCACAATTCATTCTTTTTTTTTTTTTCCCAGAAATTCACTGCACTGTTGAGAGTTTCTGGCCATTAGGGACATTCAGATCCATATGGGAGTTATGGAAAACTTTTGAGGTTCAGCTGTGAATGCACCTTTGCCACCAGCAAAGTTGCTATTGATGCCATTGGAGGCAGGAAGCAATGCCCGGGCAGGAGGAGTGGAGAGTGTGTGTGTGTAAGTCCCAGCCTGAAGCTTTGCTTTCCTTCATTTCTAATTGTCTGCTGCCTTCTTTTAAGACTGGTAGCCTTAGATCAGAGGGAAAAAGAGGATTATTTTTAAGCATGATGAAATTTAACTTGTAATTGCTGTTTCCACAGCAGCCAATGGAGAGGTAAGAGCATAGCTTTACCAAGCAGCTCCTAATCTCTAGGATTTACAGATGCTGAAAATGAGCAGGAAATCAGGGTAGCAGTGACCTACCTGGAATGCAAGTGCAACACGCACTCACAGATATCCATGCTAAAGACAACATTCCTAGCAAATTTTGTCTCTCCTGTGCAACTTTGAAAAAATCTCATGGATTGATGTTTGAATACTAGGTGAAACCTGGCACATCAGACCCTGCACTGTATTTAATGTCAGTTTTGGTATCCCTCTGCTTGAGACAGGGTGCCACAATATATTCCACTGCTGGCAAGTTTCAACAGGGAAGCAGTAACTTATGCATTGAGTGCTTCCACTGACGTTTCATGCTCCTGTAAAATCAACTACTTGGAAAAAAAGCACAGTATTAATTTAGCTTTCTCTTTCCCATGAAACTGCTAAGACTACCCTTGTAAAAAACAGCACTTCTTCGGATGTCCAGTGTCTACAGAGAGTGCTACAATGCACGTTTTGAGAGCCAGCACTGATTTGCGTTTGTCTTTCATTTAAAGCCCCTCTATATTGGCTGGCTAAATTTCTTAAATTCTAAGAAACAATTTGTGTGTTTTCCTACACCACACAAGGTAAGCAGAAGGTGTGCTGTCATGTATGTGGCGCCTGTTGAAAGCCTGCCCTCACACAGAGTGTGTCATGGGAGGGAGCTGCCTCCCTGAGCCGCTGTTTGCTCCTTGGAAGCAGCAAATGCTCCCAGCCCTGAGCACAGCTGCTGGTGCTGCTCTCCCCTGAGCTTGTTTTCCTGCCTGTTTGCAGCAGTGCAGGTACAGCACACTGGCTGCTCAAGGCCAAATCTGAAATGTGCATGTGCTGGCCAGGACTATTGATTCAGAGTTGCTCTGGCGCAATGTAAGGTGTTCTGTCCTAGAGCATCAATGTTGTTATTCACATTCAATGTATTTCTCAGAGTGATCACTGAGGAGCTCTTAAAAACCATACCACACATAGAATGTGTGGTATGAAAAAAGTGTTTGTTGTTGTCATTCTGTTCACCAACTGCTTTTCTGGATTTGTGTAATCAACAAATATCTAAATGAAGTATTGGCAATCTTCTTTTGTGTAATCCCAAAGAAAACATGAAAGAGGAAGTTATACAAGTAGCTTTAGATAATGTCTCTTTCATGACATCAGGGATTTTCTTTAGACATTTTTTGTTATTTTTGTTTTGTTTTGTTTGTTGTTTGTTTTGTATAGAAAACTCCTAGCCCACAATGGAGAGTTTGGCCTTTTCTCTAGAAAAAAAAGGTTTATCTGCCAAATATCTTGGTCTGTTTCCTTCCCCACTTGCTGCTAATTTAATATACCCCTCACTTGAGCAGCAATAAAGCTTTTTTAAGTGACTGTCTGTGGGGTATGTAAGCGTGGCCATGTAAGGGCTGGGGCAGGGAGCTTGGCCATTCAGGTTTGTGCCTGGTGGGGGTCCCTGGGTGCTTTTGGCCCCTTTTTCCCAGCTAGAGGGCAGGATGCTTTGGGAGGGATCTCTCCAGTGCAAGGTCCCCTCCTCACAGTTCCCAGGTATTCTTCCATGGAGTGCTGCTGGGATTCCAGCTCCTCCTTGTGCCCCTGTGACCAGTCTTATCCTACTGCTCTTGGTGTTGTGAGGTGTAATTACACGGTAAGGTTATTTTTCTAATTGATAGAAAATATTTAATATATTAATTCTGTTAATTTAAACAGTGTATGAAAACTCCCAACAGAAACATGCATGTCTAGGGCAGCCCAGATGAATGCATTTGTCCTGGGAGGAAAAGGCTGTTTGTAAATTAGAACTGGACCAGCGATGTCATTTTGTGCTCTGAATAAGTGGGACAGCAAAACTTTGTATCAGCTTTCCTTGCCTGAGAAATGCTCTTGTGAACTTAGTCCCTTAAAACTCCTGTAGATGGAAAAATTCCAGTGAGAATTTTAAAATGGTATTTGAAAATAAATATAGGGTATATAAAAATACTGAATAAGCAGCTGAGCAGTAGAAAACTCCAAGAAAAATTGCTATTGTGTAAAGATATATAGTTGCAACAGTAGACTGATATCCAATAATTTACTACTAAGTTCTAAAAACCAGATGACTACAAAGTGTTGGCTAAACCATTCTTTTTCACCTGACATGTGGTTGGATTATGTGAACTGACTCACCATTTAAATGGGGCTACTGAGATTGGTGTGTTATTGATTCAGACAATCCTTGACCCCAGGGATAACACTCGCTGTAACAGAGGAAACTGGCTTTTAGAATCCTACATCTGTCTCTGCATCTATGTTTTTTGACAATACTGAAAACAAAAAGATTAGGGAAGCAAAGAATGAGTTAATACTGGCAAATTCAAGCAGCTTGTTTGATGAAATAGTACTGGTGCTCTCCAGGAAAAAAATTGAGAGGTACTGAGACTTTAGTTCTTTGGATTCAAATTCTTTTCAAGAAAGCTATCAGTGGGCACATGACAGGATGCCTTCAGAACCCTTTTTTTTTTTTTTTTGGCAGAGAAACCTTAAAATAACAAAAAAATTAATGCAGCACACTGATGATCACAATCTTAATTTACTGAAAATGTGCACTTTTTTTATTTTAAGGATATCATCCATAGGCCTGTTTTTCAATCTGTAATTCATCAAATTCTGCAGTTATCAATCTCCAGACATTGAGCAGGTAGCCTGGCACTTGCCCAATAGGTACTGGATGATGCTGCAGCTGTTGAACAAGTACTTCATCAAAAATTATTCTTTGGCTTTTTATCAGCTTTTTCAAATCCCAGGTTGCAAATCAGTTGCTTCCTTTTTAGTTACACAGAAACAAAATGAGATGCACCTGAATACTTTTAAAAATAATTACTTCTAATACTATTTACCAAGGCAAACATTCATCCATCCTCATATCTTTCTCTGTAGACTATAGCACTCACTGCTTTCTTACTCTTTCATATGCAAACACTGTCTGTGTTATAATCACTGAGCATAAGTCAGATAAAAGCAAAATCTGATGTATTAACAATGAAAATGTTCTTCTGAATAAAAACATGGATTACCATGGAATTTTTGCTAGGATTACACTAAGAGCCTCAGAACTTGTCTCTGAAAGCCTTATTCTTCTAATCAAAGTGAACATCCCATTTTTCTATGTCTTTTTCCTAAGCAGGTTGAAGAATGATCTCTTTATATGTACTGCTTTTCCTAGGCACAAAATTTCACTAAAATCATTTGGGGAAAGGACAATTGGCAATGTCTTATGGATGATCTTCCTTTAGTCTCTTCAGTGCTATTGAAACAATATGCAGACTGAGTTGGTCTTTGGGAGCCTGAAATCTCCCACTCTGAATGGTGTTGTGAAAACAAATCCCTTTTGGTGTGGGAGTATCTGCACAGAACAGCAGATGTGGGCTCTCCTTGCAGGGCACCGGCTGCCATGGTCACACTACGTGGCTGTAGGCTCCGTAGTGGGAGGCAGGCAAATGTGGATCCCGGTGGGATGTGTATGTGCTAGGCTTTAGAGATATTTCTCTTGGAGTTTCAGACAGCTCTGAGCCATTTGCTGACCTTTTGAAGGATTCCTAAAGCTGTTAGTCAGAAAGCATTACTGTTAGATGCTGACTGTTCTGAATGGGTTACATACAATATGTTTCCTTTGCTTTTACATGCTTAGATGATGCTTTACCAGTGCCAAGTGGTGGCAGACAAAAAAATTATCAAAAATGGGCATGACATGGATGGAAGGAAATGCTATGTGTGCAGACACCTTGCTTTCCTCTCAGGACACAGATCTGCTCTTCAGTGTCATTGAGGTGCTGGTAATGTGTAAAACAGCAGCCCTGCCCATGCCCACCGAATACAATGGCAGTGTCCTACTGCCGTCTGTGACTCGAGTCAAAGTACAGTCAGACAGCACAGGTTCAGTGCATTTTTCCTAGAGGTAAAAAAATCTAGCAAAATCTTCACAATTATTCCTAGATGGATCAATGTAGCATAACATAGTAGTGCACAGATCAGATGAGTCATATTGAAGCTGACTCCATGCTGACAGTGAATTGCTTTTCACTTCAGCAAATTCTTGAAGCACCTAATTTCCTATGAGCTAGGTGATTTTTTCTTAAAATGTGGACAACAAATAAGATGAGTTTTAGCCCTTGCCTTTGTTGCTGAGTGTGGCAAGCTGATCTGTGAGTAATGGAGCCAAAAAAGAGCAATCTGTTCCAGAGCCTCCACAAAGTTTTCCATTGTTTGGGGAACGAATCAGTCCATTCTCTACATGAAAGGGAAAGTCACACTTAGGAACTTGATTTGTTGCAATGATCTTCTTTAATGTATTGCACTGCTGGTGACATTCTCGCTGATATTGGGGTCCTTTGTGTGCTTTGTATCACTTTTATTTCCTTGCCAGGAAATTGGCTTCCTTACATATATAGGTGTCTCAATCTCAGATCCTTTTGAGCCCAAAGTGAGCCTGCTAACATGCTTCAGACCCCACTGCATTCACAGTGGCACAGAACCAAGGTATAAAAAGCTGGCATTAGGGATTCTACCCCATCCTCCTATTGCAGAGTTAAGTTTCTCCTTAAAATTAACTCCAGGTTTATGGGACATAAAGAGTCATTTGCGAGCTCAGAGTGGCATTTGGAAGGGCATGGCTTTTGCCATGCTCAGATGATTGCTACATTGGAGCTGGTTCAATGTTTCTTCTATACTGAGACAGGATTAAGAGAAAAATGTAATTTGAGTTCATGTGATTTGGGGAGTACTAACCTGGATGTCCGGCCCTCCCCAAGAAGAAAGATCTGGTTTTACAGGCAATTCTTAACTGGACCATCTAATCTAAAATAAGTTGTAGGCATCAGTATTAAGAAACCTTTAACAAGAAGAAAATGGAGGCAATTGAAAAAGAAAGGGGAGGAAGAGGGAAAGGGAGTGAAGAGGAGGTAATGTTAACACATAAGGGCAGCTTTACCTGCAAGGATGGGGAAATGGAGAATGATGGAATTTTCTTTGTGACTAAGAGTGGGTTTTTCTTTTCCCTTAAAAGGATTATATCACATATGTAAAAAGTCATTCACCATTGTCTGGTGTTACTGTAGCTGCTGGATAGGCAGTGAGCAAGAGCTCATTCTTCCAAATGCCTCAGGGCCTTGACTAGGCTATGTGAAGAGTGACTAAGGAAAAGGTGGTAGCCACCATTCTTCTTTGTCTAGCAACATGGATTGTGATAGGAACAGAGTTGAAGGTCCTGTTGCGTTCAGGGGTAGGCACGGAGACTGCATTTTGCCTGCTTGTACAGGACTGTTGACATACTGAACCCTTCTCAGCCCAGAAAAAACCTAATTAAATAGCTTCTCTTTCCATGGCAGAACAGGCAAAGGCTCATAGCATTATCCTAAGCTCCCTCTGGGGTCAGCAGAGCTGCAGCCAGTGGTGCTCAGCTCACCGCTTTCATTGTCTCCTCCCGGATCTTGCTGTTCTAGTTCTCTTGCATGGTCAGACTAGCTGGGTGCAAGTGAATCCAAGAGGTCAAGGTTTCACCTGCTCTGTGACTTGGGGAGGAAAGGCTGCAGTCTCAGCTTACTGGCTGAGAAATGACAGTGTAAAGAAAATCATGTTTTCTTTAAGACTGCTTATAAATCTTAGCAATTTTAGGGCAAACTCACTACAATCTAAGGCCACCCTCAATAAGTTTGGGATGTCAGACATTTGCAGTGCAGTGCCCCTGTTGACCCCTAGTATCAAGCTATGCTGAGGTGGGGTGTCTCTGCTTCTGCTTGGCAGGACAGCTGTGACTCTCCCAAGTTCTCCTGTCACACCTTTTATGCTTCATGGAGCATTTCTGTTTGCTGCATCCTACAGGAATGCCCTGCCCCTCCCTGCATCTTGCCTGCTAACAACCCAGCATGTGCCTCATTTGGCAGGGGGAAAAAGGACTTACCCAGAGCTTCCCAGCTTCTCAGAGGCTGTGTAAAATCCATGCAGGGTCACTGGTGTAAATCCCAGATGTCCTCTGGAGGCTGGAAATGCCTTCCTGAGCCACTTCAGCTGAGATGCAGCTGAGTCTGAGCCGTCAGCTTAAGAGGAGACTGGGAAATGCTTGTGAGAAGTTGCTGCTGCTGGGGAAGGAGTTAATTTTTTCTCAGAGTTCTGTTTTGTTTTGTTTTTTTTTTTTACTCTTCAGTTTTTCTCTTATCTCCTCAGAGAGGAATGTGGGCTCAGCTTACAATGAGTTAGGACTAGACCAGACTCTATTTCAGGGACCAAGACTCTTTTTAAAGAAAAGCCTGAGATTCTAGGGAAGGATTTTGTTCCTTTCGTCTGCTTTTCTGCAGAAGATGCTCATTAAAAGGAGAGTCTGAATTTCAAGAGCAGGTCTATTAGAGAGGTAGAAAGCAACTCTAAAGCTTGGCTTTGGATCCTGGTTTTCTCCAAGTCAGCTGAAATTCAGATTTAGGCTGGCGTAATGAGCGCTGCTCAGAAAATATGCCATGCAGAATATTTCTGGGCTGTACCAGGCTCAATTAACTCCTGGCAGCTTTTGGTGGTCGTTATGAAGCACAGTCTGTGGGGTGTTTTTTTTCAGGGGTCATTCAGCAGTGTCTTGCTACCGAGAAGAGCTCTATTGAACACCTTGGAAAAGCTATGAAATTTCATACACTGGCTGCAACCCCAGGAGACTAATCTAGCCCCAAACACTATCACTCTTAGATTTGTGTTTCATTCAAGAAGTCATGAAGCAATCTATTTTACTAGGGAAAAAAAAGAAATCATTATTTTATCAGCATTCTGAGTACTTTCCATAGGAACAAAATTTATCAAAAATGCCTGAGATCTTTGAGAAATATCTCAGTTGTGCAGAAAAGCATTACATTGATTGTGAACTTAGCCTTTCTTTGGGTTTTTCTGCTTGTCACTTTTACTTAAATACAAATATTAATGAAGACCTAAACGTGCCCTTTTGCTATTGCCCTTTATTTTGCTTTTCTATAAAGATTGCTCATAATCCTACAGCTATCTTTTTGCACTTTAAAAGGTTCTTGCTTCTTATTGCTGTCAGGATAATAATGCTGCATCATTCCACCTAACTACCAATAAATAGAAATACAGAGCCATGACTTGTATTCAAAAGCATGCAGGCTCCTTTGTATGTTTTGGTATATATAAATATATCTTTCAACTTGTAGCTGTAGTACAACATCTGAATTAAATCATGACTTATTCTTTCTATTAAAGCTGTGTTGTCCTTGCCATTATCCCTTTTTGCAGTAAATGAGTACAATGAAAAATTGATTCTAGCTGTATTGGACTGCAGCAAAGTAACAAAAGATGATTGTTGCATTATGAAAGTCCTCTCTGCATCCATAATATAAGAATGGAAAAACACCTGTCTTTATCTTCTCAATCAATATTGCACCTGAGTCACATTTTCCTGGAAAAGGCTTTAAAAGATGTCCACTGTATGTTATTTAGATTTAACAAATGCATTATTCAGGCTGTCTTCATTTATTTTGATTACCTGAGATTGCTCTGCCATCCCTGTGAGTTATAAAAAGCCTAATATTAAAAGCCACACTAGACTAGTATGTCAGTAACAATATCAAATGACTTCTCTTATGTGAAGCTGTGTGACAGCTGAACGAGTACACTTTGTAAAGTGTATGTGGAAAACTTGTATTCAAGGGGGACATTTCATGTCAGAGCACTCCCTTTCTAAAAAGTGGAGCAGGGCAGAGGGCTTCAGTTAAGGGCAGCTTGACCAGTATGACCCAACTGGAAGCAGATTTGGGGGAAGTGATGGTGGACATTAGTATGCATTTCTAGAAAGGATAAGCCAGAGCTGGTTGCCTAGGACTGTCAGCTGTACTTTACAGACTTGCTTTCTAATACTTTTAACATGCAATGCTTAAGAGCAGCTAATTTACTGCATGTCTCAATAGCAGTCTGAAACTGTTGAGCATCCAGTAAGAACAGGGAAATAAGTGAGCAGCTCTAGAGACACGGCCATCATTTCAACATGTGCATTTGCATATTCCATCTAATGCCTCAAGTCAGATTCCTAAAATTAGTAGATTTATTTGGATGTGTGGAAATAATTGTAATTTGTTTCACAGCAATCAATTTGTGATGCTTTGATTTCCCTTTCTACAGAATTAAATTATTAAGGGGCAAATATGATTTTCAAGATGCTTTTTATCATTCTCTCTGCTTGAAGTTTTGGCAAGTTTGACACACTATAACCCAACATTCTGCCATAAGTAATAAATATTAAAAAAACCCCAAATCAAATAAAAACCAAATTAAGTATGAGAAGTGCAAAGAAATGAGGGACAGGAGCCTAGTACCTTGCCAGGAAACGTGACCATAATAGGGGCTGCTTTTCCATATCCACCATCCAAGTATCTGCAGCCATGAGAGACAGCAGTACTGGTGTGAGCAGGGAGGCTGTGCCCCCCAGGTTCTGTGTGGGGCCCTGTTGGGACTGCAGGGACTCAGATGAAGGGTTGAGCTGCTCTTCAGAGATGCCTTCATGATCCCCCACACACAGAACTTCTCTCTGGCAAGTCCCTTAAGGCACAGCTAATGGGAATTGCAGCAACTCCATCCCAGCAGAGACAGGGCTGCCATGGTGCTCAGCAAGGAGTGTCTGCTCCAGGATGTGAGGCTGGTAACAGTCCTGTCCTGGGCAATGGGGAGAGGTGATGGTCATCTGAGTCCTGCTCCAGCACCTCAGCTCCCTGACCAGAGCTGGGGCAGGACTCAGGGTGGAAGGCATGTCCTTGCTGTCCAGGAGAGGTCTTGAGCTACACCTACACAGTGCTGTTTGTCTTGCCCCCAAGATGCCTGGTGGTGACCCACAGTGACATGACACACACTTGGGAAGCAGGAGAAAGCAAGTTGAGGTGATCAAATTTTGGGCAGGCCCTGAGGCTAACTTATGCCAAGCCCAGGGAAACCCCTGAGCTCCCCGGGCCTTGAAGAGTAGGAGGCCACCCCTGTTCCAGCACTGAAACCATCAAAGCTCCTGCCTACACCTTGCTTGCATTTGGCAGGAGTATCCATATTTTTTTCCATCCTCTGCCCTCATTTTATTTCTCTGTTTAAAAACCTTGCTTTTTGTTTTAGCAGAGGAGTAGAAACATCTGCTTAAAAATTAACTTCAAAGCCCTTAGTCATTGCACAGCTACAAGCACAGGAATATTCCCTCTCAATCCTTTTTAATCTTGAAAATTCTTTTGTTAGTTTGTTTGTTTTGGGTTTTTTGTTTTTTTTTTTTGGAGGGGGGAGGATTTTTATTTTTTTTTTTTTTACAGCTGAGCACAGAAAAACTGGACTAGTAAGTCAGGACCCCAGCTTCACCATGCCAGCCAGCACACAGCCAGTACTGAGACATGGCCCTGCTGCAGCATACCCTGGGACCACCCCATTCATGCCCCACTGACCCATCAGCAAAGTGTTTATCCAGGATCCGGTAAAGCTGTGACATTTCCTCACCAGTTTGTGCCAGTTCCTCAAGTCTCAGAGGGGTCAGACCTTGCTGTGGCTGTGTACATGGGGCACCAAAATGAGAGGGCAGCAGAAGAGCCCCTGCAAGTGCAAAGCCTTGTCTTCAGCTCTCCTGGATATTTAAGGGGATAATGCAACAACTTCTGAAGTCTGCCTTGGCTCAGGGGAGACCCTGAGTGCCAGGATGCCTCTGTCAAATGTTAGTAACCTTTAACTGGCAATATCACGTAGATACCTTGAGGGGAACAGGCTTTCTCCAGAACTGTGCACACCTCTGCTGCCAGTACAGCCTTCCCGGTGCCATTTTGGAGCTTCTATTTCTGATCCCAGCCAGAATAAAGGTAAGGAAGAAAACAAGAAATAAGAAATTACAGGGGAAAAAATGTGTCTGGATCTTTTAAAAGGCTACTCCTATTTGAACTTGACCTCTGTGCATCTGTCTGGCCCCCCTCCACATGCTTGTCCCCTGCACAGAGATGTGCACAGAGGATATCTCAGCTGAATTTCTTCCTCTGTTCAGGCCAGTGGTGTTCAGGACACTCTGCCTGCACCACTGTGGGGTGGTAGGAGGGGGCTGTACCCCTGAATCCATGGGAACCTGCAGTCCTGCTGTCTGCAGAAATGAGCTGCAAAGTGGCTGCTTAGCTCTAACCCTTAATATATTCATATTCTCTCATCGATGCAACTAGCAAGTGAACTAAAAACTCAGCTTATGATGGGATTCTGGCTTTCATTAAGGAATTTTGTACCTATTTTAAAAATATATGCAGGAGCATGTTGCTGATTATTTTGAGAACCTATGCAAATTTATTGATTTGCAGTGGGAAAGGCTTGCTGTGAAGTGTAAATTAAGCCATTTAAATCATCTTGTATGGTAACTGGAGCATCAGCTCTGTTTGTTCAATGAGTTAATACCCTGTTACCTGCCAGAGTTTTATAGTTGCGCTTGTGGTCCTTGCTGGCCTAAAAGAGCGAGCTGCTGTCCTGCTGCTTATCTTTGCCAGCAGGTAACCCTCCTGCCCTCTGGGCTGGGTTTTGTTTGTTGCTATTTGGTGGTCCCAAAGTATGCTGGCTGCTCCTTGAGCCAGGCAGGATTGGCTCCTCTCAGCAGAACAGGACATGGGGGCCTTGAGTGGGGGCAGTCTGCAGAGCCAGGACGTCAGTGGCTATGTCAAGCTCTGTTTTTGATTGCTACAGATGACTTAAAAATATCTCTGTGGGCAGTTTCCACCCAAATGCTTTTGCCAAACGTGACCAGGGATATATTCAGATTCATCCCCATCCCAAGTCACTGGCGGGTCAGATGTAATTGAAGATTAGACAGACCCTAAATTTTTTTCATGTCCCTGCATATGGAGGCTCTTTTAAAGATAAACCAAGGGATATATTAACACATAAATCCTGTAGATAGTTGTATTGGTTCTCAGACAAACATACACATGAGCATGTTTTCAGAAACATGGAGCTGAAGGCTGAGGTAGTAAAAGATGTTATCTGGAATCCCTAACTGAAGCTCTGCCCTCAAAGTGAGGGATTGCACAAAGTGACACATCACACAGGTGAGGGCTCCTTTAGCTGGTGATCTTCACTAACTGAAAAGCTGAAATTGAGGTTTTCTGTGGTGGAATATCTTTCCCCTTCACCTGTGTTTTATGCTAACATCATTGTTTAGGCTTTTAATGAGTTGCTCTCAAATCTGCTTTTCCCTAACAATAGAGTCATTCAGTAATGGAGGGGTTATTTGATACAGGAATAATGCACATATCCATCCACACAAAACCACTCTGACTTTTGAAGGCCTTGCACATGATGCATGTAACATTTGCCCATATAGAAAACTACAGGCTTTTAGGATAACAGACCATTGGCTGAGTCAAGTGATATTGAGCAGTTCAAAAGTGTAACTCAGTCCTGGTATGCAATGCTGCATCCATTCAGGGAAAACACAATGCTCTAAAACTTCCAGATGAAATGGAGAGAAAAAATTAAATGCAAATGTTTTAGTTCTCACATTTTACAAATTTAAGAGGTGCTGAATTTTACTGACAGTTTTCTTGGCAACAAGTGAATTCCAAAGATGCACATGCAAATATTTGTCAAAACTGAATTTTTGATTTTGCATGCATAAGGATTACTCCAGAAGTGCTGGCATACTCACTTGTTCCCAGAAGAAAAGTAGTGTCATGTGGCATGTCTGGCCAATCACAAAAAAACTGTGTATTTTTAATTTAAAATATTCTGGTTAATCCATAGAGTAAAAAAATATAGTGAAAAGAAAGTCACTGAATACATTTGAATAATAAATTCAAGATGGTGTGATTGGCTTATATATATTCCCCAAGCAAGGAGAGACAAAATTAATCAAATAAATTATTCATTTTGAATTATTTGTTCAGGTCTGTTTTTACAAGTGATGCCTAATAGTGATGTCTGAATTTTGAGTTTGCTACAAAAGCTCTCATATCATTTGTCCTATTGTCCTGGTACCCACTGCTTTGTTTGGGTCTGACTTCTTCACACATGAGCTCTGAATCTGCTGTGATGGTGTATCTTCTGTGAAAGAGTTGCTAAAAGCAATCAGGCCTTTAGTAGCAGGCACTGAAAGTCCAAGGTGCTTGTTGACCAAAAGTTATTAGAAATATAATGGTGCCCATTTCTACTAAATCATTACAACACAAATAGCATTGCTCTGCCTTGGCCTTTGAGCAGAATTACATTCAGGTTAGAGTGCATCCGTACACTTACCCAGAGAAGCACTCAGTGCTGCTGTCCTAATTGCACCCCAGATATCTAGACCATATTTAGAGAGAGGATTTAATGTCTCTGCTACCAAAAGTCCCTTAGTCTTTCATTGCATTTATTTTCATCAGAAAAACCAATCACTGTGTTCTCTGAGATAAATACAGTAATTAAAATATAATTCTTTCTTTGATAGCTATGTCACATATGGTACTTCTCTCCAGTCTTGTTTCAAGCTCATAGAGGAGAGAAAGCACAAAGTTGAACTATTTAAGCATGTATCAGTCTACTGACATTAATAAAGCCCTGCACTGGGAAGGGGACAGCGAGTTGCTAAGCAGAACTGTGTCTCCTTGGCAGCACAGTGCTGGGCCAGGAGCAGCAAACCACCCCTCGTGGTGAATGGGGAGCTAAGTGTGTGCAGAGGGACCGTGGGGCTGGTGAAGGGCGATGTCTGCAGCTTGCCTGAAGCCCCAAGTCTCAGCACTCTTGTGAAGCAAAGCTACAAGGTGCTAGAGCATCATTTTCCTCCATCTTCTAAAGGTCAGTGATGGGGTGACAATTGATGCTGCAGCACAGTCCTGCTGAGGGGAATTTAAAGTGCTAAACAATGTGTCTCTGCTCCAAAACCCCTGGGTGAACCTGGGGGTTCACAAACCTGGGGGTTTGATCAAGAGCCTGCCAGTCACATCCTGCTGCCCAGGCAGCAGCCAGGGCTGGTGCAGAGGGGGATTGTGACAAGGCTGGCAAAACCTGGAGCAGTATGGTCAATTTTTTTTTAAAAACTGCCAGATGATTGTGAATTTCATTGCCAAACATGACTGTATTTGAAACACAAAAGTGCACAAATGTAAGGCACTGTCAGCTCCCTAAAAATCACATTTTTGGAAGTCTGTAATACTTGTTCTGTTCCATATGTGGAGAGATTTTTATGAAATGTTCCAGGCAGAAAGTGAAAAACTCTGTGGTGTACTGGCACGATAAAGCTATCTTGCATGAAGGCAGTGCTTTCCACTTAAAGTGACTTGCATAAGTGGAAATATTATGCCCATTTTGCTGATGAAGAAACTGAAGCCCAGCATTTCCTTTGAGTCACATCCAGTGAGCAAGGATAAAGCCAAGATTGAATGTGCTGACATGCAGGATTTCCCATTGCCACCAGACAGGTTGTCACCACTGAAAATATTTCATTCTGACTTTATAGTTGTCTTCTCTCTGATTAAAGCACCATCTTACTAACCACTTTATTTCAACACGATAAAAAAAAAGGAATCGTCTGTATTTGCTCCAATCTGTTCTCATAAGGCATCTCGTAACGTGGTAGGAGACTTTGCAAGCTGCACTTGCAGTCGCTGGGCACACCGGAGAAGAGGCTATGTCCTAAATTAGCTGATGCAACTGGTGCCTGCACTAAATCTGTATCTGTGGAGGTCTACAATATATGGAAGGCAGCAAAATGTGGCTCCCAGAAGACTTATGTTGTCTGTAAAGAATCATTATAACTTTGGTTAGAATTGTTAACAATTCAGCAAAACGATACGAGATGTAATTATGTGAGTTATTGATCAATGCATATTAAGAAAGACCTCCATTTATAGGTCATTATGAAGCATTATTGGGGCCTCTGAGTGCATCAATAAAATCATTTATTTCTTTGCATGGATACTAAAGAAGACTTAGAAAGATGCCATGTGCGGAAAGCTGCTTGTGCCAGTAAATTATATTTACATCTGCTGCATATGGATAGGCAGGATACAGGCCAAGTATGTGATGGTGGGAAGCAGCTTGCTGCTTCTGTTTTGGGAAAGTTCATCACGGTTGAAATTTTGGACAAATTAGATTCTGAATCAAGCTAGAGAGACAGCAGCAGATGAGCTCAAAACTTTAGTTGCTCCAGAAACTCCATTCAGAATAATATACTATCTCACGTGTTTCGTCTTTCCATCAGAGTTCTGAGGATATTTTCTGGTTGCTGATGGGAGCAGAGAAGAGAGGATCTTGCACTGAAAGGGAGAAAAACACACATAATCCACTTCGCTCTGAGTTTTGTGTTTGGAAAATGAGGACATGGAATAGGTCCATCTTCGCTGCCATTTGGATACAACTGCAAGAAAAATTAGAAAGGTATGAAAGTCAAACTGTGCCAGTGGCAAATTTGGTCTTCTACACTGGTATGTGCCCAAACACAATACAGATGATAGATAAATCAACCTACAGTTTTTGGGCAAACTGTAATGCTTGGAGATGAAGAACACAGATACAGGCATTTTGTCCTCAGAGGAAAATGAGTGCAGTAATTTCCCTGGTACAAAACCGGAGCTGAATGGACACCTTCCACAAGATTCTCTGGCCTGATTTTGTACCTTTTTTGTATCTGTTATCCTGCTGCCCTTTCCCTCCACTGGGCAGCAGCTGGCAGCTGGTAGGGAATAACCTGGAGTGTTATGATCAACGTCCAAGGTTGGACTTCCACCCCAGGGCTTCGCCTTCCAGAGGAGGACTCCAGGCAGGAGCTGCTGAGGCACGGGTGGAGAGCAGCTTTTGCCCTTGCTGGTTGTGCATTTTGTCCCTCTGGATAAGCAAGAAGCTGGATCTGCCTCCCAGTGCTGTGCCCAAGGCAGGATGAAAGCACCCGGTCCATAGGATTCCTACAGTGATGCAGCCTGCTCATTACTGTTGCAAATCAGGGACACAGTGCAGACCCTGATGTTGTTTTGCAGTGCAGGAAAAACAGCCTTTTCTTTAGGAAACATGATAGAAATAGGCTCTGGCTTCATCTCCACACCTGAGGTTGGGTTAGTGACTCGAGCAAGCAGAGCTACTACTCTGTAACCCAAATAATGTCTGAAATGCAGCTCGGTGGAAATGGCTGCACTGCATTTTGGGGAAATGTAAACACAGAAGGAAAGGGGGAAAATGAAAGACTTTTCAGTCACTGTGATGATAGTTTGTTGGCTTGTAGCTGTTACATATCGAGAGCTGGCTGAAAGGTCACCAGGTGCTTTCAGGGTTGGAAGCTGACAGGTGAGATGTGTGTTAAAGTGAGCAGGCTGTGCACAGCTGTCCCTCTCTTGCTGGGCATGAAAGCCCCACGTGCTGGCAGTGCTGGCAGAGGGGCTCAAGGGCTTCTCAGCATTGCTGCTGCTGGGGGAGTGCACAACAGGGCCCTTTTGCAGCACTCTGCACCCTGCTTGTGTGCAGCAGCACACAGCAGCCATGGCTTTATCCAAAGTCATGGACTCCGACTGATCCCCGTGCATTCCCTGGCCAGGGAGCCTCTGATATCAGCATGGAGCACCCTGCAAGGATGCCACTGCCAGCCTTTGCTGCCCAGGGTGTACCTGTGGATTCTCACAGCACCTATCTCTGTTTCTCTGGCAACTATTTCACTTTAATCCATGTTCTGAGTCACACCCAGACAGTGACAGCTCACCATAGTAGATCACAAATAGTGAATATTTTGCAAATCTGAAATAAAATTTTCCTGCCACAGATTCGGGGTGGAGACCAAAGGAGACTGAAGACCCTTTCCTAAGCTCTTTCAGGACAAGAGCTGCTGAGGCTGGAGCAAAACTGACTCGGCAGGCACACTTCTGCCTCGAACTCAGTCACTCCTGACAAGTAAAATTACAGCACGTACTACAGTGATTTGCAGAAGTAAATGTTTATTTCACCAGTAAAATGCAAACGTCTGGTGTGGTCCCACAAAGCATAAACTCTGGTGATGTCACTTGTTTGTGGCTACCCAATTTTGGATTATATTTGCCTCTCAAATTTAATAATTTTGACAAGTTAATTTGAGCCTGTTCTTGACAAGCAAAGTAACTACGAGGAATGTAGTTTTGATGTGTGTCAGTGCCAGACCTGGGCTCTGCCACCTGCTTCCAAGGCTGTTTATTTCAGTAAGGGGCACACCCCTCTCCCTCATGGGCTGTTGGGACCAGTTCTTTCTCTTTAGCTGAAGGGAATAGCTAAGGACTAAAATCCACTACACCAGAGACAGAGCAGCTCCCAGTAGATCACAGAGGAGCTGGGATGTGGGTGCCAGGCTCTGCTCTGGTTCCAGGGCCCCCTGGCAAGCCCTGCTCCCAGTGGCCAGGACCCCAGGCATGCCTCCCCTTGAGCATCTCTGGCTGCCCTTGCCCTGTCCAGCCCCTTCCTCTACAGGTGATGAATACTTGTGTGTGTAAATTAAGAGAAAATTTAAGAAAAATTGGCTAGAGAAATTAAAACTGCCTCAGGCAGCTTAACTTGTACAGCGACACATACAGTACTTAACACCCTAGATTTCATTATTCTTAACAGCATAACTGGAGTCCTATTTTCACACATTAAATATTCTTGGATTTTTTTCCCCAATGAGCAGACATATGATTTTTTTTTTCTCTGCCATCAACATGCATGTTTTGTCCTTTCAGAGACTTTTTTCAAATTGGAATACAGATTAGTTTTACCTACGATTTAAAGAACTCCAATACTTGGTAAGGCCTCAATTCTTTTTTTTTTATGGAAATGCATTACTGTGGGGCTATGGGGAGCTGCTCACTGCTTAGCACTTCTGAGAGCAGAGCTGTGCAAGAATACACTATTTTCACATATAGGCTTTCACTGACTGTGAAATTTGACTGTTTGCCATGAAAAAACTGTCTCCTTATGCAGGAATAGGCATGCTCTTGTGCTCTCCCAGGCCAGATCTGCAAAACTCTGAGAGCATGAAGGGAGAGGAAAAGCCTACAAGAGGCAGGGACCAAATGACCAAGGCCTGTTGTATGTGTCCGAGGTAGAGGCTGAGGGTGCATAATGAGGAGGCTGGCAATATCTGAGATTTCTATTTGCCACCAGAAATAGCGAGGGGAAAAAACCTCTCCACCAAGCCCTGTGGCAGGCAGACTCCCGGGTAAGATAGCCACTGTGTGGGTGGAGACACGCGAGAAGGCGTTTGCTGAAGCAGACGGGGTGGGGAGCTGGGGGCGGCCACCCCCGGTGGAGGTTGGGTGGGTCCTGCCATAGGCTTTGGGAGGATTCCTAGCTTGGTGTCAAAATTGCCTTTGGGTTTCCACTTCTGGGGTTAAGACAATGGGTGTGCAATGAAAACTTGTGTGTCAGGGTTTCAAAGACAGTTTTTGTGTGCACACACCTCTGCTTACATCTTGCTGAGCTGTTTCCTCACATCCTTCTAAAGCCCTAGAGCCTTTCAGGGTGGGATTTGTGCAACAGAGAGTTGTTAATCGGAGAAGAGAGCCCAGGGAGTCTGCCATCTCACTAAACATGGGGTCTGAATTTGGGGATCCTGAGCAGCTTGCTAGGCTCCTCTGCTGTCTAGTGTAGAGCCCCATGGATTGAAAAAAGGGCTGCTTGTGGAACTGAATCCCATCCTTGGGACTAAGCTGTGAGTCAGAGCGTCCCCTTGTCTCTGCCTCACATACCTTACCCTCCCCTGGCACTCCTGGGGCTGTGAGTCTCTGCTGCTGCACTGCTGTCCTGCTTTCAGGCATACCAGGCTACCTCACGTGAAGTGTCAAGTGGCACTAGGCTTTCATGATTAGGAACTCAAATCCTTCTGTAATTGTCCTGGGACCCGAGTGAGTGAGTGCTCTGGTGCAGAGTATTGTCTTTCCTAAGATGATCTTCGGGTGTCTCCGTCCTACTGCTCATTAAACTTAAGCCTCACCTGCTGGGATGATCCGGGCATATCTCATCTAAATAACTCTTTGCTATTCCAGGGGGCTTAGATATTCCTGGCAGCTTTGACTGTCTTGTTCTCAACCAGTGAAACACAATTTAATCTTCGGGCTTGAAATGTTTTACTCTAATGAAGTCTCTGAGTTTAGAGGATGGGTGAAATGTAGTAATCTATATGGTACAAGAGGTCAAACTAAACTAACTAATAATCCATTATGACCTTAAATTATGAAATTCACAGAATGATTTCTAATGATGAATGCATTTGTAAAACTTGGATGCCTTCTCAGGGATAATCTGCAAACAGAAAACAACTTGTTTTGTTAAGCAGACTGTGACAAACAGTTCTTCCAACTTTATGCTATCCAGACATGTATTTTTGGATATTCTTTGGGGGAAAAATCTACTGCAGTCAAATCTACATAACCTGCAAGAAAAGAATCTGAAACAAAACAAAAGATATATGTAGATTATGAAAGGTAGAGAATCAGGTTGGAATTCTAATGTAAATGTATGTCACTATCAGTAGAGATCACTTGTAAAGCACTATTTTAACTTGAAAAGCTAAGAACTGGAATATAAAAGTGAAAGTCTTTTCACATGTGCATTTAGAACAAAAGGTACCCTGTCATTAGAAATTATATATAACAGGCAGATGAGGGTTGTTGTTTTCAGTGTTTGGCTTAAACACAATAAAGATGAACAAAATTAAAATATGCTCATTGATGCATGAGGATGAAGTCAAGATCAGAAGTACAATTTCCTAATTTTTAGGTTTATTCAAAGACTCTTCCTTTGTATTAACTGCTACAGATGTTTAATGAATACTTAAAACCAAACACTGTTTCCCACCCCCCCATAACCCCCCCACTGTGTTCAATGTGTTTTGTACAGGCAACCTGATAAAAAGAATATCTAGGAGGAGGGGAAGGCAAAATCAAAGTTGATGTATCAGAACATCTACTGCATGTCTAAATACAATGAAATTTGAACAGTGTGGGTGTATTCACTCATTTTAAAGAATGTTCATTGATTTTAGTTTTATTATGATTGGAATTGTGGTATGTTACACAAAGACCATTTTACTGATCTTTATGATTCCATGAAAGCCTATTACAATTTGGATAAAACTAGGTGCTCTGTATTTTTTCTTTGTTTCTGCTGTTAGACTTTATGCTTAGCTCCAGGTATAATGAGAACACAGAGTTTTCTCCTCATCTCACTGAAAACTATAAGAACATTGCTACAGACTCTGGGGCATCCAGGCACAGGATCCATCCTGGACCCTTCAACAAAGACACCTGGTTTGGCCATGTGTGGAGTTGGGACAGCATGAAGCTGACACAAACTGAAGCTGTGGTAACAGAGTGTTGGAAAGGTACCAGTATGCCTAAATTTCCATGAGATTTCAGAGATGCAATGCCCTGTTTTCATGAGATTCTCTACTCCAGCCACCTGTCTGAAAGTTCACTTCCCAATGAGAACATGAAAAGAAGAATGATCTTGATAAAAAGGTAAGTCAGTGCCCAAGCAAAACTCTGAATTTTTCCTTTTTCCATGCAAACAGGAGGAGTGGATTGTAGTCTGAGGAAACGTAAGACACAATATCCAGGAGTGTCAGATATAGCCAGAGAATGGTAAGAGGACTTAGAGCAGGGGAGTGGGAGTCCTGAGAGTTGGGGAATATTTATAACTCTATAGAGATCCCACTGTGTGGACTTGGACAAAGTGCTCCACATTGATGTGAATATCAGTAGCAATACATAAGACCCCTGTTGGCTTCCACAAGCTTTGAAGTATGTTTGAACCAGACTTCAGTGGCTCAGTACGCACTGCACTACCTGCTCCCGTTCTCCCAGGCTGAAGCACAGACCTCCTGTGTGGAGCTGCCAGGCCAAAGCTTTTTTTCTCCAAGACCCGGAGGAGGCAGAACAAGGATGCAAGGTATTGGAAAGAAAGGCTTTAGTGTTGAGAGCCTGGACAGTGAAGGACTGGAAAGTGTCCCTTGTATGGAAAGAGGCCCCACCTTGTTGGGCACTCCTTGCCTTGGATGCTCAAGGCAGTTTTCTCTGGGCACAGCAGGGTCTGTTGGACACACCAAGACATGGCAACTAACCCCTCTGTGCCAACTGGCCAGTACGTGCAAGGAAGTCTGATAGCACAGGGTTGCCATGCGGCTGGGAGCCAGAGGGGACAAAAGACCAGTTGCTGCCAGGCACGGGTGAACCATCAGTGTAACCTGCACCTCCCAACCTGTGGCTGGCAGCTGTAGAGCTGTGACTGTTTTTCTGTTCCATGAGTGAGGTTTTCACTATGGTTTCATTTCATCTGATGGGTGTGGCGTGTTTCCTATATTTAAGCTGAACAGACAGCACATCATCCTGGCTACGTTTTTAAAAGGTATCTTTAAGTTTGTGCACACAGGTTTTCCACAAGGACCCACTTTTTACTCACACTCTCCCTTTGCTAAGTGATAGTAACCAAACCATGCTACATCCAAACTCCTAAGCTTTGAGATAAAAAAGATTTTCTGAGGAAGGGAGCCTACAGTCTAATTAGTTGATGGTGATTCTCCTCACACAGTTTATACTTCTGGATTGAAAGCTGAGGTGATTTAAGCACTGGGTTTCACCACAACGAGCACCCAGATCTCAGCTAAATTCAGGCAAAGCTCAGGCTTCCCAGGCACAGGTTGCATGCCCTGTAACACCAACTACTATAAAGACAGAGACCTTAAAACTGATGCTGTTATTGCTGATTCCAACTGGAGAAATTTTGGTGTCAGAAATAAGCTTGTGTTTAAAGAGATTTTTCTCTAATCCTGGCATGTTTCAAAATCCTGGGTGAGATTTAGTTAAATCCATGAAGGGAAAAGAGATGAAATTCTGACCTCAGTAGCCACAAAATTCCTGACCCAAAAGGGACACTGCAGGATCATTAATGAGCTTATCTCCATCTCACAGACAGGCCAACACATGCACTTGCTGTCTGTGTGTCACAGGGAGGTGTCACACACTGGGAAGCTGAGTGACACACCAGTGTGCTGGGGATGCCTGTGACAGGACACCAGTAAACTCATGCCACTACAGTAGTAGGTGCCACTGCTGCCCCTGCCTTCCTCTTCTTTTTCTTTTTAGCTAAACACAAGTGTTTGTTCATCTCTCATGCCGAGACCACTGGGGTTGGGAGTAGAGGGGATGCAGGAATGCAGGACTGCTGTGTGGGCGATGGGGCTGCGTGGGGCAGTCTGGGCTACTTGCCTCCTTACTGGCAACCACGCACAAATTCATGATTAATTACCACTCAGAATTCTACTATCAACAGTCTCAACTGAATTACTGTGTGAGAAGAAGAGGCCCAAAAAGGAAAGTTTCTGTTTTTTTGACACCAACGTCCTTCAGGGAACTCTGGTTCAAAGGGCACTGTTAGCAGTGTAAGTCTGGGGGGGAGGAAGTCACACACTATGGTGCTCCTAAAGAGCTTTGCCATGCCTTTTATTTTTCCCAATTAATTTCTGGAATGCTCTTGCTACAGCAACACCAGTTCAATAGCTTTGAGTGGAAAGTCAGCAGCCCTAATGCAATAGCACAGCAGCATACTTCCATTAGATTTTTCCAAAAGAGACTCTTCAGGCTTCTGCCAGAACATATTCATGACTTCTTGTATGTAATCTGGTCTCTTGCAAGACACTGAGCTATGTTCTTAACAAATATCCTATTTCACCCAACAACAATGAAGGTGGGGGCTATGGGTTTGCTTTAACTAACTGGTTAATGAATTTTGTGCAGCCACTTTGTTTCACACATTGTCAAAACAAGAAGCTTGTGCTTCAGAGGGAGGCTGGGTCATCTTATATAGACTCTCTCAATGCTAGTTTTAAAATTTATCGAGGATATTTGGGGTTTTTTTTTTCAGTTTTGAAAGTATCCAATTGCGCTTATTTTTTAATAATTTTTTATTTTTCAGAATTCTACTGATTAGACTCCACTTATTGAAGCAGTCTAATTTCTATCTGGATTTAGTGTGTGGTGTGTGTGTTCGGGGTGCTCAGTTTTCTGTGTATTTGCTGTTTTGCAGGGCATGCACTACAGACCCTACATAATTTTGCTCAGTTTAGGACGGACAATCCTGGCTTGTGTGAGGAATAAATTTATCTTACATGATATCTATCTCAATGTCCAATAGGATAGTCAATAAAAGTGTCAGACCTGTGGCATGTGTGAATTCTGTTCTCAGACTGGCCTTGGTCTGCAGGTACAGTCAGAACCATGAAGTTCTTGAGTGCCTTACAAACAGAAACTCCTCTTCATGTAGACAGCTTCCCTGGCTGAAAATATCTATTTCCTTCTCCCTTGCTGGGAATATTGTAGTAGTCTTACTGAGAGCCAGGGACAGGAAAGTTCTGGTGCAAATTCTACTAAGCAGATTGCCAGGGCGGTATTTTTAGACAGCGTTGTCTTTTGCATTCGTTGTGCTCTCCCAAAGACATGACACGATGAAGAGCATTAGAAGGTAATATTTGTGTTAACAGGTTTCAAATACACTCTGGTTTTTAGTCTGACTTGCACCCACATTTAATTGTTCTAAGATTTTTGTGCCTGACAATAATTTACTGCTGGAGTGAATGTCAAGATGTAGCCATTTAGCTCACTGATTTGTGGGAGCAATGAGGTAATTTTATGCCTAGGTCCCCTCATTTGTACCTGCCAGCAATGCAGAGGCAGTCTTTCCTAATCAAGCATTAAAAGTTCTTCTTGATTAATCTCTGACTTTGTTGGAGACATTCCAGATTTAAGCCAGTGTAATTCATTTCAGGATCAGACCCATTAAGCGTTTTCCAATGAGTAATATACTGCGTCACTCTTCTGCTCTTAAAGATTTCCAGAACCACAGAGGTATTGGTGTCGGTCTGGGACATACATGTATCTTTTGACTCCACTGGCCCCTTCCCTCCCATTTCCTGACTTTTGGAGGTTTTTCTCTAGGTGAAATTTCTTTATTCCAATTTCTTTCTGCGTTCAGCTGGAAGAATTAACAAATGGTGAAGTGTGATACTGTCGATCCAGTGCTCTGTGTGGCCAGGCAATCAGGACAGAAATAATTAACACAGAAAGTGGCCTGCCAGTATCCTGCTGAATGAAATTGGAAGGAGTTCAAATACAAAAAGATTTTTTAGCTTACCACTTCTGGGCTACACATAGCAATAGCCATTTGGAAGGACAACTGCCAGCTTCCATTTCAGATTGCTTGACAGCACTAACTAGAGCACTAAGAGCATCACTCCATTTCAGCAGGAGCCGTTAGCCAGATTTGAGATGCGAAGCATTATTTCCAGACAAGGGAAGAGATCAAAGAGGGAATCAGGTGCTGCTCTCATGTGTTGTAAGAAGGTGAATTCCTCTGAACATGGAAGGAAATGTGGTGTGGGGAGTGCCTCTGGTTTCTAGCCTGCCAGGCAGCTACACATGATGTCCTGGCTGCATGGAGACCCCCTGCTTCCCTAGGTGCCTGCTGCTTGCTGCTGATACCTTCTGCCACCTCCTTGTCTCTGTCCCATGCTGCAGCATGCCACCATGCAGGGATGATGGCTGGGCATGGGCATGGCCATACAGTGCCCAGCCGTGTCACAGTGACTGTGCCTGTGGGGTGGCACAGGGGAGGGGAGCTGCCGGTTTCAAAGATGGCTGATGCAGCATGAAAAAGAACAAATAGTGGCTGTAAAGGTTAAGAAATCTTCCTTAGGAGCAGGGATTTCTCCTGCTGGAGATGTGACCGTCCCCTCTTCTACCATGGTGTAGCATGGTGTACTGAGCACCCACTGAGCATCCAGGTTAAAGATGTGTTTGTATGACACTGCTATGTTTTAGCTCATTTCTCTGGCTTTGCCTCCCAAAATGCTTGCAGAGCCATCCTGCTACAGCAGACTTCCATGCAGAGAGTAAGATAATAGCGCTTTACTTGCTGTAAACTGGTTATCTGCTCTGATAAAAAACTACAGCTGTACAGACAAAAATTAGTTTTGTCCTGGCAAGCGCAGAAGCTGCTGCATACCTTTCATGCCGTACAATTAGCAGTGTGTCACTTTGTCTTACATCTGCCTACATATTCCTTTCAGGAATATACTTGGTGCTTTTGGTATTTGCAGAAATGGCAATAGAGCAGAAGAATAGGAAAAAACAAGGGAAGAGAAAAAATCAGGAGTAGCAAGACTCTGAAATGGTTTCCTTCGGAAATTGTTCGGACTGGTGAGCTGAGATGCCTGTGGCGAGACTGCATTGCTCTGTTGTGGCTGCCAGTTTGCATGAACAATTAACTGCATGGCCTTTCTTCCAGGATCCTCAGTTCTGCCTTCTCCCACTTAGTGCTCCTGAGATAGACCACTTCTATCTCTGCAACTGATATTTGTCATAGACAAGCCATTACTCTGAGATCTTACAGACCTTGCTCTTAAAGTCACTGAACAGCTGAAGAGAAGTGCCATTCAAGCTGTGTGTTGTTCATATTTACAGGTAAGTCTTGCCCTTCCTTTACTTGTGTTCCGTGGTTCTTCTTGTTGAGCATGAAAATGATGGTCAGTCTCCTCTCTCTGTTGCAAGGAGATCTCATGACGGACACCTGAGCAGAGAGGAAGAAGCACTGGGGTCTAGCTGAGTATGAACTTCAGAAAATGGCTTCATTAGCTGCTTGTGAGTGTAGTGTTTCTCACTGACATTAGGTCACTTGCTTCCTATCAGACGAGCTCTGTTGTCTTGGCCTACATGTCTGGGGAGCTGTACCTCTTCTTAGAACCAGGCATGGGTTGAGATGCTTTATTAAAACAGCACCATAATTATTATGAAGAATTTGACTTCAGGTTTTTCCATTACTTCCATTGCATCTCTTTTTTTCACCTCAGTTTGTACTGAATGCATGTATTTCCTCCTTCTCATGCATCCTGAATTCAAGTTTTAAAATGGATCTTGCTTAATTTGACCTTATCTAGCTAATTTGTCTTGTGCCTGTGTTTCTAAAATATGTTAAATGGACTACATTTCCTTGTATCTTCCCAAGTAACTAAGTCTCCTGCAAAATTCAAGCCGTTAAAAGTGAGGGTGATGGAAGAAATTCCAAGAAACGAGTGAACTTAATATAAAAATTCATAATCATGTCAATTCCACTTTTTAAACAATTTCTGAAATGTTAGTTTGCTTGAACGGCTGGTCAGAAGAACAAAGGTTAGGTTAAGCTTCCTTTGTTAATGGTTTGGCTCAATGCACCCAGCAGTATAATGTATTTTATCAGTGAGGGAAATTATATTGGTTTAAGAGGTTTCATGTAACAGTCATATCCTGGCCAAATGTAATTTTGAAAACAATCAAGGCCATTATGGCTCACAGAGAAAGAAAGATAAAGACAGATAGCTGTATATGGATTTTTAATAAGTAATTCACCCTGGGTCTTGAAACATCAGATTGCCAAGTAATATTATTAATGTATAAGCATGTTGCTAAAATCATGTATTCTTTCCCATTGGTTGACTATAGATATGTTTCTGATGCAAATACCATGTAAGTGTATTGAATCCAAGCTATGTAAATAGACTATATAGTACATCCATCAAGCAGTTGACTTGATTATTCCACACACTAAAGAGGGTTTTCTGACATCAATCTACATTCTGACTAAATAGAACATTTTTCACCAATGATATTATGCATCATTTACTGTATATTTGATACTAATTGTTCAGCATATCGATCACCTGTCACTCAGAGTTTAGTGATCTTTGTGACTTGTCCTGGCAGCTCAGAAGTTGCAGGCGGTTGGTTGCCCGTCGTCTGTGGTAGCAGACTGAGATTTCCTGGACAGCACTGAAACCTTGCCCCAGGCAGGCAGTGTGGAGAGGAGTTAAGTGGGGGTAAGGGCCTGCCAAATTGGTCCTTGAAAAAATTATACCCTTTGATTCTCAGAGATTAGTCTAGAGCAGCACACAAACACACTGCAAAGGTTAACAGATGTCACTTTTTCTGCGCCTTTCCGTTTGGAAGCAATATTTTATTAAAGGGTCAGCATGAGAGCTGACCAGCACCCTTTACGTGCATCAGCTGTGCCATTTTGTTCTGTGAGTTCTGTGAGAAAGTCTGCGAGCTGTTGCTCTTTCACAAGCGGTTAAAAGCTGGGATATCGAGGGACTGAAGAGTCTTTTTTGCATACAGACTCTGCATAGAAGGCAGTTACTCATTAAAGGACAAAACATATTGATAGCTAAAGGACATGGCTCTAACCATCAGAAAATCTCCAACCACCTGATAAAAAAGGATCTGTTTTAATATAAATATGTTGAACTCTGATCAATTTTAAACATCTCCTTCATATATGAAAATGTGAAGATTATTTTAAAATAAGTTTAACTGCAGCTGGAGGGGGGGCTGTTAATATTGACTGTTCTGTATTTCTCACAGCACATACATTATTGAACTCAAAAACTACTGGAAGCAAAGGCTTTATAAATAGGAGAAGAATATATTGATTTAATCATTTCATTCGTTCAGCAGTTCTTTTACAACACTTTTTACAGCACAGAGTGGGGACTGTCTTCTTCCCATAGACTTCATTCACCAAGCAGTTAATATTTTTGCTGTATTTTGCTTTATAGCCCCTCTGTGTTCCAGGCCTTCCCCTTTTCACGCTGTCATGGCTCCTACCCTGTCCATCTAAAATCACTGGCTTTACTCTTCAAATCTTTGCTTTAGTCGCAGCGGTGCTGGAATGCCAGCAGGGAGCCTTAGGGGCCCTAGGGGTAGTCAGGCATTGAAGGACTGAACTGAGTGGCCCAAAGGAAGGGGAGAGGAAGGGGCAGGTTGAAATTTTTTTTGGTGATGAGCAGTAAATTTTCTGAAAAACAGCATTTCAGGGAAATCAAAATAGGTTAGGGTGAGACTCAAGACATTTTCAGCCAAGGAAAAATACCTGGGAAGTGGAAGGTGACAAGAAATTTTTTAAACCTTAAGACAATTCACTCTGATATTTAAAGAACATCTGTTGTACAGCTGATTGACTCGTTGCTTTGAAATGCATTTCTCAATTCCAAGCTGAACTGAAAGAGGAGGAAAGATTATGGAAAGGATTAAAATAACCCCAAACTTAAAGCAAAGTTGAATGACAACACCTGACTGATCTGATTTGAAAAAAACCCATGTATTTTTTTTCAGTCACACAACTCAAGTTTATGTTATTTTCCTAGCTTCACCCATTGAGCCCCTGGTGACATACACAAAGTTTAATTAATATGCATACTGGTTGTTTCTTTCTCAGTCTGGCCCCCAAACTATAGTCATCTGTTTCCACTCCTTTCCCATATTTTGCCTTTTTTTTTTTTTAGAAGAAAGGACAGTACACTAACTCAAAAACTGGGCCAAAATCACTAATATAAAAAAAATATGCAAGAAGAAATATTAACAGTCTCCAGTGGCTTTGGTTTTCTCAAAGGCATGATCCTACGCTGCTTCTATGGGGATGTGGTCTTCCTCCTGCTCTGGGAATCTGCAACCTCAGAGGTGGAGGTTGTCCATATTTCTCATTAATTCCTGACTCTCAGGTTCCAGACTTCTGTAAAAGGCTTCTCTGAGTCATCCTGGGGACGTCTATAAGCCATCATCAAGCAAGTAAAGGAAATTCTCATATTCAGGTACAGGATTGCCTTTGCTGTGTATGTTTTCTTTGAATCTTTTCAGCTGTCGTTGTGGAGACCTTCTTCCTGGGGGTTATTTATAAAAGATGCTTTGATTCAGGCAGCATGTGGGTTGTGTGTGTGTGTCAGGTAGTGCACACAGCGCACTCCCCACAGTGGCTCCTTCTTCCTCTCTGCTCTTCCCTCCCATTCTCTGTGCAGTGCCTTGGCTGTCCCCTTCATCTCTGCCTCCTGGCTCCTTCCCTCCCACCCGCTGCTTCTGTCCTCCGACACCGAAGAAATTTCCTGGATCCACAGCTGCTTTTGGAGGGAGAAAATTGTGTAGCAACAGATGCGACATCAGGCATAGCAGTGAATTACATGAGGATACAGATTATCTGAGCACTTGTTTCTGAGAGGTACAGCTTATCTCAGATGTAGACTCTGCATAAGCAGTATGGAAATGCCAGCAGCCCAGAATGATGCTTCTGCCTCCATTTATTTAGGCTCTTCCCTGCTGGGATGGGCATGGCCCATGTGGGGGGGTGGGCACAGTGGAGTCAGGGCTGCAAACAGACAGGTGTGCTACCTGCACCTCTGCCTGACCCCAAGCACGGTCATGGCACCCAGAGCAGCCAGAGTAAGCTCCTCAGGGCGGGAAATGTTTCCCTTACTTACCCATGAAGTACCATGCAGAGCAGCAGTGGTTTATAAATAATAGATGTTTAGAAGCACTCAGGAAAAAACCTTCTGTAGAATCTACACAGTGAAACCTCACAGAGGCATCCCTGAGACTGCCGGAGCCACAGGCACGGTGAGCGAAGCCGTAATGTGCCCCCATTCATCTCCCTAACAGTCGGCCCTCTCTGCTTTACATAGCTGTTTACTTTTGCAGGCATCTTGTGCCACAGCATTAAGACACAACAGGGTGTGCTTTGCTGGGACATTAATAATACATCGGGTGCATTGTGAGCCATGACTGCAAAGGCTGAATGACTTCAGTAGCCCAAGAAATGTATTAATGCTCCAGTAAACCACATCCGAGAGTAGTAATTCGGGTTTTATTTTGTCGTTTTATTGATGACGCAACTGACGTGATATTATATGTGACTCTGTCTAATGGCACACAGGCAGTGCCAGGCACATCAGCTTCTGTCCCCTGCGTGCAGGGAGGGCAGCTTTAGTCAGGGAATTTTAACCGGCTGCATATGCTTTGGGGAAATAGGACAGTAGTAGTAGAGATAGCACATGCAAACCCGTCTAACATATACAGGGAGGCTGGTAATGTTATGAAAGGGTACATATACTACCTGAAATGGGAAGATGGATCTTTTGCATATGCCTGATGCTGAAACTAATCATATCCTTTGCTAGGAAAACCTGGAATACTTGTTAGTCAGAGAAATGATGAAAGATAGGAAGAAAAAGAAAGAAAATTATATCCTAAAGAATGGGAGAAATAAGGAAAGAGAGACACCAGTTTATAGAAGCATCTCACCTCATTAAGCATCTTAATTCCCTTTTATTGTCCGTACTGCACTGAAGCCTACAAGATGTATGCATGATTTATAAGCAGTGCTGTGCATCAGCTGAGCAGTTTTATATAGAGCTCTGAAAGGCTGAGGCACATGTGACACTCGGGTTTGGGTGGGTGTTTCTGCAGTGTAAGAATCTTGCCTGATTTCATTCATGGTGTTACTTGGCTCTGCCATACTTGCATGCTATTATTTTGATAAATAAAGTAACTTCTAAACCAAATAAGCCCCCTTTACTTGGACATAATTTTAAAATTAATTTATACCTGGATAGACCTGCATTTCATTAAAGTCCAGTAAAAAAAGTCACTGATATTTATTTGGACCCAGGAAGGCTTTATAGATAATGTTATAGTCATTTAATATATTTTTTCGCTTTAGCATATTTTAGATTTTCTTATACTCTTGACTGTTTAGCTGTACAGTCATAAAGAAAATGTAAAACAACAATGAAAAATGCTGGTGTTCAGATCCCGAGATAAATCCAATAACAGCTGTGACAGGATTGATTACAACAGAATCAGCAAAACCTCTAGACTCTTTTTAATGTGGTTTGAGACATAAAGAAGATAATGAAAGATGTTACTTGACAGTAGGATCTATGCTTAGAGTTTAAAGAAAATGGCTCTGAATTTTGGGGGTTTTTGTTGTTGAAACATTTTTCCACTGCAAAATAAGATTTTGGCCAAAATTGACATATTTATGAAATCACATTAATTTTGATGACATTTTCTTCCAAAAAAAAAAAAGAATATTTTTCACATGAACCTTAGGAAAATTCTATTTGGAAAAATTAGATAAAATCAAAAACAAAAAGCACTTTTGGAATAAATTATTCATGTTTATTTATTGTTTCAGTGTCATTTTATGCCATGTCACTAGTGTTATTTTCTGTGCTCCTCTTACCTAGAGAACCTAGTCCTCTTTGCCTTGTCTTTCTGCACCTTCCTGCATCTCTGGGTAATTTCATCTGCAAACACACAATCAGTCCTTGCACAACTAACTTGCAGATCTACCTGTGTGCTCCCGACCTGTCTCCTCAGTCCAGCCTCATCTCTGGGCTTGTTTCCCCGTCATTTCACGTAGACGACAGTCTGTCAACTCAGCCCAATGTGGAAGAGACAGAACTTTTAATCTTCCCCAATTCATGTCTTCTCTGCTAGTCCCCTCTTTGATCACAGCGGACAACCTCACCATCCTGCTTGTCACTCAGGCCCATAATTTGTGTGTAGTGTTTGACTCAGACCCTTTTTCAGGTCTTCACATCCAGGATATGGCATAATCCCACTGACTGCTCCTTCTCAGCATCACTGAGGTGTTGCCTTTTCTGTCCATCCCCATGGCTGAGGCCCTTGTCTAGCCTCTTCTAGGTCTCAATTAGCGCAACACATTTTTTATCCAGCTTGACAAATGCAACATAGGTCTTTTGGTGCCCACTTAAAATGACACTGTAAGTACTATTTTCTCAAGCCATCAATCTCCCTTTTTTATGTCCGTCCTTCTTCCCTCTCCTCTTTCAGCATTGTACCAAAAGTTATCTATTTGTCCTCATTTTCATGCTTTATCACGGTTTGTTTCCAGTTATCAACAGCCGCTTAGTATTGCCAGCTGGGGTAACCCTGATGCCAGCTCCATTTGCCCAGACTTGGGCTCAGACTTGTACCCCCACCTCCTCCCACTTTTGAGGGGACCACCCTGCAAGCAGCAGCTCTGCATCCCCCTCCCCATCCCACAGTGAAAGTCCCCAGACCCTAACTGGTGCTGAGCTCTTCATTTGCTGCCTGTCCTGTTGCTCATATCATCCTGTTTCCCTGTGTATGACACCATTTATTTTCTGTGCCCCACTTCTGCCTCTTGCTTGCTGTAAGGCTTTAGAAGCATGTACCATCTTTCTGTTTTGCCTAATAATTTGAGGTTCAGCCCACAATCAGGTCTCATGGGGTAGAAGTCCATTATACTCATATACATGGACATTATGATAATATAAGCAGTTACTCTTCATTAATATTGTTAGAGTGAAAAAATGCCATGGTATTTATCAACCCAGGACCTTTTATTACTTATTTAATATTCTACTGTTTTATTATCCTCAACTTTTATATTATTATTTTTATTTGAATAATTAGCTTTGATAGCTATTAAGCAAATATTTGAAGCCTCCTATTCTCTACATCAAAGCATCTCCCACTTCTGTTATAATGAAACACTTGAATTTTTGGACAGTCTGAACAGAAAACTTAGGTAAGAGTCAAAGTGTTTCATTATGAACAATGAAGACATGCTTTGATCTAGAGAATAGGATTTTAACTAATAATTTTTCATCTTTAAGATAAGATCTAGCACAATAAAATACATTGTAAATATAAAGGGAAATCACAGTAAAGTTCAGCTATTATATTGCATGATTTGCAGAATATGTTGGGGGAACTTACTCATCACATAAGGTGTGTCAGAAGCCTCCCTGGCCCACCCCCTCAGATGCTGTGAGTTTCAAAATTCAGTACCAAACTCCCCAATAAAACTGGAATTTAAAGCTGAGAGAACATTGCTGGGAGCTTCCTATGATGGAAAGGTCCAGTCAGGCCAATGCTGCAGTTGGTGGTGGTCCTGCTGTGCTAAGGGGATCTCTGTGGATCCAGCTAGTGTAAGCCACAGCTGCTGCCAGCATGACACTACAGCCTCTTTGGGAAATCTCACGTTTCCACTGTTAAATTTCAACTGACTTTTTTTTAGGGTTTTCTAAATAATTCTTTCTATCCTGGCACGTTTTGATACCTGACGATGCTCACATTTACAGTGGATGTGAAATAGCTGCCTTTCCCATGAACAGTAGTTCAGGTTCCGGGTTTTGACCAGCTCTTGCAAGTATATCATTTACACTTCCACCTAAAATACACCATTTTGCCATTTTTCTTTGCTAACAGAATGCACTTTAGTGTGGATATTTTGCAGTGTCACCAAAAAGTGGGAGAAGAAAAGTGTTAAGGACTGACAACAAAAAAAAAAAAGAAGGAAAAAATACTGTGAAAGATATATTCACTGTATACATATGAAAGAGCTATCTTCTCGCAGAGATTTCCCCTAAGCCATGGCAAAGGTGATCACTTCTTAAAGAGTCCTCCCTGTTCCTGCTGAGAAATCCATAGCAATCACCTCTTTCAGGGAGTGTGAGGTCCATGGAGGTGATAAACTCCCAAAGATCCTTTTAGGAACCAACACATGATGGATTAATGTGTTTCGTAACAATCTCCATGGAGACCAAAACCAGGCTGGCATGCTCCAGCCTGATGGTGATAGAAAACCCTGTTGGCAATGTGGATTAGTGGGTGCTCCTCTCAGAGTCAGAGGCTGCCCTGGATGATGTCGTTTATCTCAAGTGTAAATCAGATGTGACTCAGCGGCAGACGCTGCGCAGCCAAACATGCAGAAAAGTCACGTCAGTGTTGAATCAAAGCCTGAAACACAGATCATTATTTCAAGAGAGTTATGAAAAATGCCATGAGCTTCAAGATGATCAGCGCTGCTGAAGAAGTGAAAGCCAAGAATTAGAGATATACTGATAGGAAGCTCTTTGGATTTATTAACTGTTTTGTTTGGACTTATTAAAAAGGAATGACACCCGGTAAAGTATATCACAGGAATGAGCTATCTAGCAGCCCCAGGGCTGTGACTGAAGGGGAGGTCTGTGATAAGGTGAGGGCTCTCTATTGCTTTCCAATGACAAGACACTCAGTAAAAAAGAAAGAAGATTTTGCTTTATAAATTGCTTGTTCAATTCAAGAATTTTCTCAAGCAAATGGCCCAGTTCTCATAAAGTACATATATTTGGGCATCAGTCTGAGACATTTCTGGTGTTTTTATGACAATTCAAAGCACTCCCATAGCTGTGTTATTTAAGGATGATGTGCACTGGCACGTCAGGTGGCCACTGGCCCAGTGTGAGTGGGGGCAGGCCTGGAGCCAGCCCTGCCAGGGCAGCAGGTCTTCCTGCCTCCTGAGGGGCATTTACTGGGGACACCTTGGCAGTACCCAAAACATTGCCATTGCTGTGGAGAACACAGATGAGTGATAGTACTTTGACCATTCCTTTTTGCTGTCTCTTCACAGTGGTATTTCAGGCTGCTGAATTGTAGGCTGTGCCCTACGTCTGTATTTACTGAAGCATTTCTGTATTTACAGGTGCTGTAGAAAACAGACATGCTCCCTCCTCCCCATCTTTCCACCAGCCTCCTCATGCACATCCTGCAAGCTTTGCATAAGCAAAAGCCACTGCTGAAGCAGCTTGGGGCTGCCCCCACCAGCAGGAGCATCCCATCTCTTTCTGTTCACCCTTGCTGTCTCTCATCCCTTTCAGTGTTCAGTCACTTTTTGGTGTCAGCAGCTTTTTCTCAGTGCAGAAGTGAGCTGGGTACTCAGAGGTTTGATTCACTCACTGTACGTACACACCCCTGGGTTCTTTCAGAGGGGTGTTTCTAATCCCCTTTCCGTGTGGGTGTGTTTGCCCCCCTGCTGCCCACTGTGCCCCCTGCACCTCGCTGCTTCTGGGGTTTTTTACTGTGTCTCTTTATAAACAAGTACAAGTCACAAGGTAAGATAAATCTTTTCCTTTTGTTACATCTGTAACAGCTTTCGAGTCATGTCAAAACAACTCTGGGCTCATCTGCATTCCGGAAATTCTTCTTTACCAATGTACACTTTAGACTGTATAAAAATGAGGCGATTTCTTTTAAATGGTAACTGTGAGTGAGAACTTCGAGACACAAAAGACGCAATCCTGCTGCATAGAAGGTCAAGGAGCATAGCTTGATAGGTTCTAAAATACTTTTGCAGATGGAGCTCCAACATGTACCTGAGCTATTTACCATGCACCTTCAACTAATTGTTTCTATTCAGACCATTTCCTTTCCAGTTTAAAAGCAGTGATGTGTTGAACCTCACCGGAAAAATTGAGATTCAGCTGGCTACCTTTCTTTTTTGGAAAATAATTGTTCACTCCCCCTATGATATGGCAATAGGAGAATATCAGATCAGACATCCTGTTTCACGCTATTTTCCACCACTGCCCCATGGGGATGCTTGGTCCTTTGTGCCTACTCTGTTTGGTTTTCTTTTTTCTCATTTGGGCAAACTTCATTGCATCTTATTATTATTGAAAATTAGAGAAGAGATTGAAGACTGATTACAAGGATATGGTGTACCATGGGAAAAGTCTAGTTATATAAAAGCTTTGTTTAGAGTCAACTACTTTATGTTCTGAAAAAGCTACTGCAGACATCCCTGTTGTTTTTATTGATCTTATAGATTCAGTACTGGGGCAGTTAGAGTTTGGCTTTGCTTTGGAGACTGGCATATTTTATTTGAATTTGCTCAAAATTCAACAGATTAAAGTGATCTGACAGCTTTTTGAATGTTGGCCTAGAAAAAGAAATAGTTTCTCATGCAAGGTGAGACAGCTGTCTCCAGAAGAAGAGTTATCACTCCACATTGTCACCAGATTTCCCGATGCTCAGAAATTCTGGTCAGGTAGAAAACTTCTGCCAGGGCAGCCTGGCAGGTGGCATTGGGTCCAGCATCCTGCTCTGCAGTCACTTCTCTTCCTGGTGGCACTTTGCCTCCCTCTGGGGCTTTAATCAATTCAGATCAAGCAAGTCCTGAAGATCAGCTGGGAAACCAATCCCTAACTCCCTACGCCATGTACCTCACTTTCCAAATCTTTACTTCAGTGGCATTTTCTGTAGTTTAAACAGAAATGTTTCAAAACTGCGATATTCCCAAGGATATAGAATAGTGCTGTAGTTGCTATTTTACTTGATATTAAAAGGTTAAGAAGCCCATGAAAACATATAGCTCTGTGGAAATTAATGATGCTTATCTCTTGTAAACTACTGCTGTGTATGTACCTATCCACTCATAATGTTTTAAAATATACATAGCAGAGTGCAGATAGTGATAACACATTTGATTTTATCTGCTGCAAATATATATATATATATTTGTATGTCAGACAAATAACTTCTCTTTCTGCTCTCTGTACTGATAGAATCCATAGAGGATTTAATCCGTCTGAGTGTGCTTCTCCATGTTATGAATCTCAGCTGTGCACTCAGAAAGTTCAAATATTTAAATTGGTTGAAAGTTAGAATATTAATAGCTGTTCTTAGGAATTCAATAACAGTTACATTTTCCCAGCTGATGGACACTGTCACAAACGGCTACTGCAGGAGTGTAGGTAGTTAATTACTCAGCAACAATTAGGATCTTAGCCCAAGCACATGAAGACTTTTCCTAGTATATGTAAAGAGAAACACTGGAGCACTCTGAGATCCTGATTGCTGTAGTAGTGTTAGCAATCCTAGCCAATAAACCTTGGAGCAGCTGTTGACAAGCAGTGTTGTGTATCACCTAGGTGCTAGGTCTGGGAGAGTTCAGGTTACCCCCTCCGGAGGACATAGGATTTGGTGTAGTTGAACATTGTTTACTCTTAAAATGTCAGTCCTGGTGGAAGAGAGGACTGTCGAGAAAAAATACAGTTTCTCTCCAAAAATACAGGTTTTCAATTAGAAAGAAAGGAAAAAAGAAGCATAAAATTTGCGAAGAGAATTCAGCAGGCAAGGAAGAAAGCCCTGTGCAATGCTACCCTGCAACTAGCCACCTCCTCTTAGTGCAAATACAGAACACATGCTTCATTTAAAACCTGTTTTTAAGTACACCCCTAATTATGAAATCATTACCCGAGACCTGCATGATAAGGAAAGAAGAATTATTATATTAACCTGGGGTCCTCAGTGCACTCAGAGGCATCGCAAAGCAGCTCTCCTGCAGTCAAAGCCTGCACACCCCCCTTTTCTCTCATCCAGTGAGTCACTTCTTCCTTTTAATCTCCTGTTAAAATCCTTTCTATCCTCTTCATTTTATGACTCTGTTGCTGCAAGGTGGTTTGTGGCACTCGGTATGGCTAATCCTTGGGATCGCATCGTATTGAGAACAGAATAATTGAAAACAGCTTGAAGCAGTTGTAGTTAGGCACACAAATCAATGACAGATAATCATTTAAGCACAAACCGAAACAGACATCTACATGGAAAATAATCATGGCCTTGGAGTTACACCCTGTTCTTGCCATGCAAAATCTCTCATGGATTTGGCAGGGTACCATTGGATGCCAAATCCCATTGCCAACGTGCCCATTCCTTTGAGACAGCCCTGGAGAGCCCCTGCCGGAAACCTGAGCTCGGCTGTAAATAGGTTTGCGTGAAAGGCTGTCCACCTTTGGGTGAAATAAAACTGCACTGCCCCCCAGGCTGTGTGAGAGTTGTGGTCTGAGGTGAGCTGCTCAGAGCAGTACAAAGCCACAAGGCAGGTGAGTGCATGGGGCTGCATCTCCCCTTTCAGACTTCTGCTCCCATCCCAAGGCCCCACCAAGGGCGGGGTCATGCTCAGGTGCACTGTTCTGGGTATGGAAGAGCAATGATAATGAAGAAAAACTCCTACAGTGGAATGTTTCCTGGCTTGGTAGTGCAGGTGGGAGCACATATTTCCTTGTCATTTTCCAGTGACAATCATATTCATACCAGCTGGTTAAAATGTTTTAATAAATGATTACCTGATGAGAACACTTTCTCATGGCTATGGTGCTGAGGTTTGCTCATTTTTACTGCACCCAAAAAACCACTCAAATTAAAAAGCAAAAGAAACCCCAATACAATTTAAGTTCTTTCTTAGAATCTTTAGAAAGGTACTTGGAAACCTAAGTCTCAACTCACCTAAAGAGCTCTAATTTGAAGAAAATATGTTGGGGATGTCATATGCTGTCTGTTTTTTGGCCTGGAGGGCTGGAAGAGCTGAGGCTCCATGCCTGTCTAAGGGTCTATTCCATAGCCAGATGAGTGAGTAAGTATTGTTGTTTGTGTGGGTCCCACAGCTCAGAATTTCTCTGTGTGAATTTCTGTACAGAGAATATTCCAGAGTGAATATTCCCCTTTGCTTCTGTGTGAAGCTGGGAGTCACAGATGGTCCAGCAGCCCCAGCTCCCTCACTGCTCTCCCAGCTGCAGTGCCTCTGCCAGGAGCTGGCTGCCCTGCTGCAGCTGTGGTGCACATGCAAGCACAGAAACCAGCCCAAAAGGGCTGGTCTACTAAGTTCTAATAAGTTCTCACTATTCACATCTGCTTATAAGTAGACAAATGGGGTTTTATTCTATTATTTAACCTTTTGCTTTGAAAACATCAACACCTGCACCAGAGAAGTTTCACAAGTTTAGTAGCCAATTTTTCTTCCACTTAACATGATTCTGGTGAAGGTGTATTATTTATCAAACTAAGCGTATATTATAATATTTGCAAAGTGGTAAAGATCAAAGACTACCTTGCATCAAGAAGAATTACAGTGCCATAACATTTTTTCTTGTTACAGCTGATATCAATCACAGCATGACAGCAAGCCACAGAGAAGGTTTTTCAGTTGGTATCACTGACACTCTACAACATCTGAAATACAGCAGCCAGCTAGCATGTGCTCTGGGTGTGAAAGGGACAAACCAGTGGCATCAGTAAGTGCTCTGGTATCAGTGCCATTAAGTGTGGCCATTTGGCAGCAAAATGCATGCACACAACTTGAATTCTGCCCACGGCTGCTGTGGCCTTGTAAGGGAAGAGATAAAAACCTCTGTGAGAGGAGAAGGCTTGATTTCAAGTGACAGTGGTGACATTTTCAGCAACGACCCCCGAGTGCAGCAGAGTCTGCCATATGATACTCCTGCCCCAAAGGCATGTGCACCACCCTTCTCTCTTTGGGAAGATGTGGGAATTTGGGTGAGTGATGAGCCCTGGGTGGTGAGGCACTGAACCAGCAGAGCCCTGAATAACATCTGGCTCTGCACACGGTGCCACTGCCAGCACAGCCAGCAGCTTTCTTGCGCCAGCCATGAGCCAGTCACTTTCTTCCCACAACTCGCCATCATATCTTTGTTTAGTTTAGGCTCGAGAGTCTTTCCACCATGGCCACAGACTGCCCAAGGAAAAGAATGAGATTTCTCTTGCTCCTGCCCAGGACCCTGTCAGGCTGGTGAGTTTTACAGTTCCAGATTTTAAGTACTGCGTGCATTGTGTCCCCCAGGGAACCATCTGGTGGAGAGCAGAAAGGAAAGGGGAATTATACAAGATCTGTTTGCATACATATCCTTTCCATCTCCTCTGCACAACAAAAAACAGCCCATGTATTTCTCTTTGTAATAGATACAAGTCCACAGCAGCATCTTTCCATGCTGTGCTCACAGCCTGTGCTTCTGCCAAGTGCCACCTGAGCTCCCAGCCCATGGAGGCCCCCCTGGGCCCTGCAGCAGGATCCTGCAGCAGGAGCTTGCAGCAGTGGGGCACACTGAGGTGCATCCTGCTGTGAGCCAGCACCAGCAGGAGCAGCAGGGACCAGCCCGGGGAGCCAGTGCACCGCTGCACACAGGTGGGAGACTGGGAGATCCAGGCAGAGCCAGGCTGTAGTTATATCGAGCAGTATTGATTCTGGCAGTGACTGGAGCTCTTTGGTTTCTGTATCAGGGTTATATTAACATTACAATTTCATAATATGCAACTTCACTTCAAATGGCCCTGCAACTGTTTCTCAGGCACTTCAATCTCTTTGCAATTTTAACATTGCAAAGAGAAGAAGAAACAAAGCAAATTTGGTTGGGAAAGTACAAGGTTCAACAAATTTAAACCTCTTGCATTTTCAGGATACTTCTGCTATTTGAATAGAAAACTGCATGGTTTTAGACAAAGTGCCCATCTTCAATTTTTCAGTCTCCTTTTCCTTTGCTGCTGAGAACCACACAATGTACTTCCCTGCCAGTTACTAAATGCTTCTAAAAACTTGAAGAATTATTTGAAAAAGGGCATTCCTATTCCTTATGCATAAAACATGCATGCATATTCATATAAAACATTTAGAAAAATTTGTACCAGTTATAATTAGCATGTTTTGTGCATCTATTTTCTTTGCTATTAAATAACAAATTTGTGGTAACCATAGCAACTGGAACATCACATGATACTGGTGCTATTTTGGGGATAACATAAGTACCTTTCTTAAAGAAGCATTCACACCTCTAAGCTATGAATTTTAATAATTTTCACGATAAAGTATTTGTTGGGTAGATTGTATTCATTCCTCACTTTAATGTTGATTTAATGTGGAATGCACTACCTTGTATTGTAGTGCCTATGACCACTTAAAAACTGATGAGTTCTCTTGTTTTGCAAAAAGGCAAGTGACTTAAGAAAGTAAAAGAGGAGCTATATGTGTTGAGGGGAAAAGCACAATAAAATGAAGGATTTCTCTTATTGTTTCTGGGGAAGGAGCTCCCATTGGTCATATGCCTCTTCATGCTTAAATGGAGGAAAGCAGAAGGAAGGATGTGCTTTAATCCTGGATCAGTACAACTCCTACTGCAATAAGCCATAACCTTGGATTGGTATATCTCCTACTGGAATAAGCCAGAGGTGTTGCATCAGCTGTAGTGGAAGATGGGAGAGGTCCTTGGGAAGTTCTTTTGGGAAGGCATCAGTTTGACCATCAAAGCCAGTTGCCTCCTGCTGCAGTCAAGTGTGTTTTTCTACTGAGTATGTGCTGTACACCACACCTCATACCACGAGCCTTCCAACACATCTCTCAGCCTCACAGATAATGAGATAAAGAGCAAGAGATCGAATGCCACAACAGTAACAAGCCATTAAAAGAGATTAGGTGGCAACAAGGTCAGTATCCACATACTAGGGTAGGGATTCTCTTAAATAAAATTTGCTTAAGTGTCATATTACGGATAAGAACAAAATGCCCCAAGAATGCCTGCCAATGCTGTGATGAATTGAGGGAAAATGGAAGAACATGGAAGAAATTCCCTTCAGTCTCTGAAACCAGTAATTCAGTTAATTGAGAGAATGTAAGTAAGATTAACCAAACAGGCACCACTGAGAAATGAACACTATTAAAAATACGCTGCCCACACTGATGTTCTAATGAAAAAGACTGGTTGACATGATTAATTGTTTTATCACAGAAGTGTCTGCAGAGATGAAACCCACCCTGAGTTTTCAGGATGGTGTTATCCATCTCCCAGAGCAGAGGTAATGAGGGATCATTCACCCTGGGTGGCTCAGGCAGGTAATTTGGGTTAATACACACACCGAAGAGGCCATTAGGCTGGGGAATTACTTTGCCCAAGTATGCCGGCCAGGGTGGAGTTTGGAGCAGAGGAATTTTACCAGAAGCAGAAGAAAGGTGCTGGGATTGAGGAAGGGAGTCATGAAATGGAGCTTGAAGTAGACACAGGAGTATGTAGAAAAAATGAGGGGTTACAGGGCCTGCCACGGCTCTGCTGGCAAAAGGCCTCCATGCCCAGACAGTGTCTGAGGCTGGAGGGTGGAGCCCCTCGTGCAGCTCACAAAACCACAGGCAGGCTTGGGGCAAGTTTCAAGGAGTAAAAGTTAATGAGAACTTTGAGTTTATAAGCTCACCCGGGCCAAATCTTACAAATCTGAGCCAGACTGGGGGAATGAGCCTGAGCAAAGATTCACACAGTAATGCTTTACCTCTGGCTCCACTCTGTTCTGCCCACCTTCAGTTTTTCTCCATTCAGGTATATAATCAGGAATTTTTATTTTTTTAAGTTCATTCTCCCTTACTTTTGACTTCTGTTTCATCACAAATTTTGTAGAAGAAAGTCTGATCCTATTTTATTAAAAAAAAAATAGAGTTTTTGTTTTCATGAATAATTACAAATGCTCAACTTCAGCCATTTGGAAATTAGGGGTTTTGTTTCAAAAAGTGCTATAGCAAAAAAATAGATTGAAAAAGAAATTAAAGCAAACATCAAACATTTAGATATCTCAAAAATTGAAAGTTTTGGTTACCCTAATCTAACCCATAATTGCTTTCTATCTCAGCTTGTGTCCCAAGATAAATAATCCAAGATGGAGCACCTTTTTCACCCCTCTCCTGCTACACCTCTGGGACTTGCAGTGCTTGTTTGGGGAGGCCCTGGCAGGATGTGCTGTGTAGTGGCTGCCTGAGAGAAGAGGCTCCCTGCTCCCCTCCACGCTCACTCCATCTGTAGTGTTATCAGTCCTTTGGGACTGAGCCTGCTTTGTTCTCTCTTGCTGCAGCTCTTGCTGTGCCGTGTGTTTCTCTGCCCACTGCCTGACCCCTCCACCAGTGGCTGGGGCATCTCCTCCCTTGGCCTGTGCTCTGGACACAGACTGGTCCTTGGCTTGACTAAGGAACTCAGTTTCCCCTCATTCCAGCACTTCCCTCATCTTCCATTCTTGTTCTCTTCCAAATGCCTGCTTCTTAAAGAAAAAGTCTTGGGAAAAGGTCTAACAAGGCAGCAGTGTGGGGTTTTAGCTGAGCACATATTCAGGAACCCTGAGGGGTGAAGCAAAAGTAAACCTATTAGAGGCAAAAAGAGAAAGTTGCACAATATGCTTTTTTTCCTTTCCTTGATCCACTCTGCAAGACGGGGACTTCCCACTCTACTTTCTTAGAGTTGGAAAGGGGAGCAACACAAAGAAAAGGTTTGGAAGATGCTGGCAAGTGATAAAATACAAAGACATTCTTTTTCTTATATAGTAAATGAATGGCTTTCTGCCTTGCCTTTTGTTAAAGCTCTTAATCCAGCCTGTAAATAGGCACTTTCCCTTTGGACTGACTGTTTAGATATGAGACTTAGAGCTGATCTGAAGTAATAGGATGAGAAAATAGGAGAGATATATCAAAGAGAATGATACATAGGCTCACACTGCTGAACTTTCTCTTGCAGCACTTCTCATATACTGTATGTAAATGTTCACAAGTACAAAGTGCACTTCATTTTAAGCAGACCTAAGCTAAGGCATGGGCTCTGAGAAGCCTGGCTGTTTGATCCCCGGGGGGCAGCTCACCTGCCTCAGGGCAAAGCACAGATTCCCTGCCATAGAGCAGAACGGCAGAGATAATTTTGTTGCATGGCCTGATTTAGGCTTACAAAATGCTGGAAGAACTCTGCATTTAAGGATGCTGGAAGTGGAGATTCACACTCCTGGATCTCAGAAATGGCAATAGGAAGCCTGACCAAGCAAAAAAGTCACCAAAACAGGGACTTGGGACCGAGAGAACTCTTAATCAAAAAACAGATTTTCTTCAAAGGAAAACTATATTTCACATTCATGAAAAAACTTTTTACCCTACTTTTTAAGCTACACAAACTTTTGCAATGAAGCTGTAGTGTTTCTGGGTATTTCTTTGGGACTGTTCCATGGCTTTTTGTGAGTAAGGCTGTGGCAATGCATTGTTCTTCTTGGATTTGGAAACCCTCCAATTCATATTCAGCTGCTGTGGAAAAAATCGTAAAAGTTCCCAGACTTGTCTTGTTTCCAAAGACACTTCTGACCCAGGCAATGTATTCTAAAATCCTTAATAATTTTCTGCTTACTGAAAATCTTCACTGACTGAATGGGAATTTTTCCCAAGTCAGATATTAAAGGAGAGATTTCTAGTGTGGTTCTTAAAGATTAACATATATATGTATATAAGCACAGTGAGAGTATAAATATAAAATATATTTTCTTCTAATTTTAAAATGAGTAAATGAATCACTTACTTTCCATTTTGTATTTAGATGCTATCTGATGCTATTTATACTTTCCAGGGCATCTCTTAATAAGAATAATTTTTTTATTAGGTGCTACTAGGAGTGTATTTTAGAAGACATTTAAAGCCATATAAAGAGGTAAACTGCTAACCAGCACCATCAAGGTCATTTGAAAAAAATGCTCAGACTAGAGACCTGCAAAAACAGACCTAGTTTCTTCCATTTCTTGTATTAAACTTGTGAAAGCCAAGTGGAACTTTGCAGATCAATAATTAGACCCCAGGAAAAAAAAAAATAAACAAAACCTCTCTTGTGCTGCTTACATCTGCTTTATTCATCAGCAGAAGTAAAGATCAATATTTGTGAAAGTAATGTCCTGAGCAGATTTCCTTCCCCACTGAAAATCCTGTGTGACTGCATGGGAAACCTTTAGAGGAGGCAGTGCAGATCCTGCCCTGGGTTCCCAGCCTGAGGAACTCTGTCAGAACAGAGCTGGTTGCTTGTAACACTCTCACTGATCAGTATGAACAACAAACGGACATCCATGTGGCTCTTTCTCTTTTTCTTTAAAATATTCTTTATCCCCATTGTATACTCTTCTAAACTGCATGGGTGAGTTCTTCTCATCTACTACTGGCTTTTGTTTTTCTTTTCAATGTAAACCTGTTATCCGTCAAAACCACAAGTTATGTTAAAAGCATTTAAAATGGTTTTCAGTATTTGTGTATAATACATTTTTCCCTGATCAGCTGAAAGCTGTAAAAAGTTTGTTTTGAATTCTTCCCTAAGATATCTTTTTAAATACCAGTAGAAGGGAAGTTTTAATTCTGTGCTTTAGATAGTACAACCACTTGAACATCCCCTATTTCAAATACAAAGCCATAGTATTTAAAACATTAAAATAAATCCTTTATTTGACTTCAGTATCAGTATGACTGTCAATAAAAGGTGTGTCCTTCATTGCTTGTTTTAACATGATACGGAAAACATTTCATTTCAACTACATCTCAACTAAGTTAACTAATAAACAGGAATATCAGGTAATGGCGTGGCACCACCCAAGCTGCTAATGCAAAATGATGAGTGAGCAGTGAAAGGTCAGTCCTGGAACTGGAGCCTGCAGATGCAACCTGATTTTCATATTGATTGTGTTTTCCAGTGGGCTTCAGGTCAGGGGCTGAGACCTCGGGGCTTGCTCTGTCTGCCGCTGTCTCACTGTTTTCTTTGCTTACCTTGAGCAAGTTCTGCAATATTTCTGTACTGCTTCTCCAAGGATAAAATAGGTCTAATTTTTATCAGTGTTGCAAAGGCATCAATGCCTCAGAAAAGGTCTTAGGTGTTCCCCATGAGGAAGGTGCTATACACAATAAAAGATTCACTCTGTGTGTGTGTGCATATATATATAATCTCAAGGGTTAATGTTTCTCTGCAGGACTGCAGGATATTTATTTTTTACCTGTTATTATATCCATTGCAAATTAATGTGCTTTTGTTTTTACAAAATGGGTTTACAACCAGGAAAGGAGAAGATACAGGCACCTGTTCAGAGAGGGGAGCAACATAGAATTGTATATGTTATACCAAAAGCATTTGTTGATACATAACAGATCAATATTTAACTGCATAATAAGGTTGAAAGATGAGATTAAATGTTCAAATAGGTATACTAATTAGAAAGGACATGTACATCCATGTATAGAGAACCTGATGGTGGGAAAATGACAGAGATTCAGCATTACAGTGAATTATAAATGTCAAATTACAAGGATACATGTAAAAAAAGCTTGTAGCTGTTAGGAACTAGACTCTGTATTCATGTGAAAGCTGTTGCCTTTATCATCTTCTTAGATCCCTCTAAGGTGTTCTGTCATTCACTGTCAAATTTTCTACGTAAGATAGTAAGATGTATGTCACACAAGTGTCCAAAACTGCTCCTCTGCCTTTGTCAGGACTCACCAATATATTTTGAGGGGTTTGTAAGCAAAAAGAATATTAAGCAGGAGATCTGCTTAAGTATTAGCAGTTAGTTATAGAATTTTCCCCCCTCAGATGTGACAAAATCTAGATCAAAATCTAACATACGATGCCTAAAACGTAGGGAAAAAGGGAAGCAGCAATGTGTGTTCAGATGTCTGTGGGCTCAATAGGTTTTTAGAGAGCCATAGTCTGCACAATAAAAATGGCTGCTAACTAAATTTTGATGTGCAAGAACATGTCTTTAATTTGCAAGATATTTTTTTAATTAAAAGGTAAATAGTATTTATAATTCTTCTCACAGACCAAGAGCAGTAATAACACCTACAGAGCTCTCAAGACACCTGAAGAACTTCTTTGATGCATCTGATCCAAGGGGTAGGTAAATTTAAATGAAAACAGTTTACTACTTTAAGTGATATTTTTGTTTTTACACAATATTGCTTCTAAAATTGGTTGCAAGATATTAGTTGCATGAAACGTGTAAAATACTCAGCCATGAAAGTGTGGTGAAAGTCCCTCTCCAAGTGTAATTGACTGGGGAAGATATTTACCGTGGTGCAGGTAACTTGCATTAGGCCAGGACTTCACGTGAATATGAAGGCACAAAGTCTGTCTGTACAAGCTGTGTTCAGACCCTTCTGCACACAGGCCTCACAGAAATGCTCCAGAGCAGTCACAGCTTCTGAGGGTTCCTTTTCTTAGCTATATCCTCTCCTTCAACACAAGCCTCCAAGCTTGCAGAGCTTATAGTCCATTTCCTCGAAGGTCTTTGAGACTCAACACCCCATTGCAGGTTTTGGGCCGTTGTAGTTCCTCCAGCAGAACCCATCCTCTGGCCAGGGTGCTCCTCACTTCCCACATGCTGAAGCGAGTCCATGGCTGTATCCATGGCAGAAGCTCTCCGGAGATTTCACGCATTTGTCAAACAGCCCAGAAAGGAATTGAATGGGAAAGCAGTGCCAGCTCAGTGATGGGTGTTGTGCGTAGTTGTGTCACCCTACTCACCTACACGGCTGCACTCTGAAACCTGAGCATCTTCTGCTGCTGCTCAGCAGCTCTCACCAGCTGTGGAGGGAAACTGCCCAGCTCTGAGTGACAGCTGCCTCTCTGGCCAGTGCTCTTTAGGGACAGCATCCAGGTCTGCTTTTCCAGTGGGGAGCCCAGCAGCTCACATTTTGTTAGGTTGCTTGAAGTGAGTACAATGACTGAGAAGAGATGCAGGCTGCTGACACCAATCTCTCTAATATGCTAAGGCTGGATCATGTTCTGCTCAGAGGCCCTGATGGTATCAGCCTCCAGAGAATCAGTGCCTGACACTCCCAGTCTGTTGTTCATATTGGTTTGGTCTCAGCTGAGCTATTTCTAACAACAAAGAACATATCTGAGCGAGTTACAATTTGCTGTAATCATATTTTTCCAGTTTTTCTCTGTGATAATTACTCCCATAAATATCATTGCTTCACCTCAGTTCAACAGAGTGCTCTCTATTTCTGTGCTCAGTCTCAACCTTCTGTACTTGGATTGCTGGGGAAGAGCAACGATAGCATTTGTTGTCACCAGAACCACTCCAGCTATGGGGCTGTTGGGGCTAGTTCTGCTTCTTTGCAGTATTAGCTGTTAAAAAAATTGCTTTCTGAATTGAAAAGTGGTGAAGAAAATGCATTAAATTGCACCTATGTTTAAATTTATTAGGTAATAATAATAGTAATAATAATAAAAACGTTTGACTTGTTTTTCAACCAGGCAGAGACTTGAAAACCAGAAGTCAGGATGCAAACTTTTGGTTAAATATCTCTGGTTTTACTGCTGGTCCCTGGGCATTTAGTTTAATGACAGAGAATATTTTTAAAGTAATCAATGGGCTGAAGACCTCGGGAATTCCAGTTCCTAGCATGGTTGCTAACAGCTTTTCAGATAGACCTTTAAAGTAAATTTTATAAGAGTATTGTCTATTTTTAACTGCTGGTTAAGAGTCACAGACACATTTCAACTTCAGGATGCCAGGCACCAGCAGTACCCAGAAAGAAGGTCCTTGGTCTGAGACCTTAAAATGCAGGTGAGTACATGGGAAAGTTAAAGAGGCAAGAATAGGAAGGTTGCTGTCCCCATTTTAAAAGTGGTGAAATGTGGCAAAAGACTAAAGGACTAGCCAAAGTTACCTCTGTTGCCTATGGCAGACCTGGCATTCAAAGCCATGTCTCCCGATTTCTAATGTACCCTCTTAACTGCAAGGCCATTCTCCCCCTCTAGAAAATGATATATAGGTATATAAATGTGCATTGATGTAATGCCAAGTTATAAACCACAAGCCTTTCAGAACTCATGTCCCTGACAGATTACAAAAGAACTTGAAGTCAGGAGAATTGTGGTTTGTCTGACCTTATGCTAATCATTCTCCCTACTTGTGTCTTGGTCAAACTGAATATGGATAGAATAATGAACCCTTTTGAAAACCATAATTTCTGGGTGTTGGTCATGACCCAGTTTTTATAAGTTGTTAGGATATGGGTATAATCAGGGAAATGAAGATTCTATCCTATGAGACAAGACCAAAAAGTTTGATTTAAACAAAAGAAATGATGAGAAGGAATATTAGTACACTGTGAGGGGAGTAAATATCGGAACTAATTAAGTTCAAGGACAAAATTGGCATCTGAACAAATGGATATAAACGGGCCCCTAATAAACACAGCCTGAATATCTTAAGCCAAGTTATGAGATTCTGGAACAGTTTTCCAAGGGGAATAGTAGGGCCAGAGAAAGTAAGGGCTTTTGAATGGATCTCAATCAGTTTGTGAACTGGGTATCATGCCTGAGAAAAACAGACAACCTGGCTGTCAGTCCAGGCAAGTCCAGTGTCCCCAGATAAAAGCCAGGACATCACCAAGATGTTACACCAGGTGATGTTCTGGAAAAACATTGTGACTGGCTACTTCTGTCTCAAATTCCATCATGTGTATTTTGTTTTTCAGGGTCCTCAGTTCAGAGTCTCTTTAAGACCAGCTTCACACTTGAGATGTTATTCAACATTTCCAGGTAATCCTTCCCTGATCTCAAGAGCCAGTGTAGGAGCAGACCTGAAGCAGGTCAAGGTAACGAGAAACTTCTCGTGTTGGCTGCGGAGGATGGGAGAGCGGGGCGGTGGCAGGGGCAAACAGGGGCTGGTGGCAGGGCAGCATACACATTGTTCTTCGAGAACGGCTGAAGTGTCTGTGTAGAGGCTGGACCCTACCCCCACTGCGCAGCCCTCTGGAGGGGACACCTGCCGAGAGCCTGCTGGTAGTGTCTTCAATGCCTTCCTTCATTCCCCAGGGCAGACGACCGCTCCTGCTGCTGGAACAGGAGAGTGCAGATGCTGGCCCAGTCCCGTATCTCCGGCGCCCTGCCACGGCAAGGGGTGGCTGACCCGGCTCGCCTCTTTTCCTGGCCCTGCCTGTACTCACATCCTCGCCCCCTGCCATCACCCGGGC